>LOEQ01013258.1:2298-14845 GCA_001685075.1 Bramus lutescens | reverse complement strand
TGGGGCTTGCCAGCTGTGGGGAACCAGGTGGGACAGAAACCCCAACAAGCAGGCCCTGCTCATATTACAATTTAAATGATGCAATGAAAGGGAAAATCTGTGACATGCTGTTGCTAAGTTCCTCATCTGGGACACACATGTGAACAGAAAGCTGGCAAATGAGTGTGAGGTAAGTAAAATCAATACAAATGACGACAACAGAAAGCAATGTAACAGAAGACAAAAGAATCTAAAGTATATTAAATGCTATAAGAAGGGTTATAATGAATGAAATGATTTGAAATGAAATGAACGAAAAGATTTTAAAATAAACGTCAGAGATAAAAATGTTAAAAAATACCCACATGCAAAATAATCACTAGTCCAAGAAGAACATTCAAAGACAATTTAGAAAATTGTTTAGTTTCAGAGATTTTTAATTACTGTGATAGATCAGCTATAATAGATGGATTATCAGACACATGATTACTTTCTGTGTAATTAGTAATAAAGGATATTAAAATTAGATGGTGTTAATAGACACAGTTTATAAGAAAATACAATATGTACATAATCTATAAATATTAGAACTGAAGCATTTTTATCTCTTAAATATAGGAAAATCTGTATTTATTTATTTTTCAGAATATTTACTAGTACAAGGAAAAGATATATATTCATTATTATAGAATAAAATTGATACTCATAATTTGATAGCTTGAATACTCCAAGTTTCAATAACTAAAGGAACTATGTAGAAAATGTAAGGTAAATATTGCATAAAATTATAGAAATGCAGTGAAATAAACTCATATCTGGAAGATTTTTCAGAAACATTTTCATTCCCTTTTGTGTACTTTCTAATATTATCATTTCATAAAGCTGATAAAAATTATTAGCTAATTATGGTGGTGCACACTTAGGATCCTAGCACCCAGAATCAGGAGACAGCATTGACAAGGAAGGAGGTCATGATTAGTTTGGGTCATCAACTCTGGTAGACAAACAAAGAGAAAGAACATACAAACAGAACATACACCAACACACAGACACACAACCACACACACAGACACACATAGTCACACACACACAGAGACACAACCACATGCATGCATACACACACACACACACACACAATCATTTAGAAAAGAAGAACTCAAGGGAGACAGGCCCAGTGTGAGGCCCTTCCTCCCCAGCCTTCCATCACCTCCCAAGCGGTACTTAGCATCAGTTGGCTCCAAGCACGAACATGTGTGCCTGAGGGAAGGATTTTCCATTCCAGCCATAAAAATCTCACCTGTACAATTATGTGCAAGGGAATATGAATTACAACCTAGTGCCTTTTCAAAACAAACACCCCTCCTTTTGAGTTAGGGTCCTCAGATCACCTGGTCCTATCATTACATCTAGACAGTCTGTGTGTGATGGGGGAGAGTCTAATTTGTAGAGCACATTATCACAAAGTGAGGCCATGAAAGAAGTTAAGGTTATCAAGGAAATTTTTTTTTCTTTCAGTTTTTCAAGAGAGGATTGCTTTGTCTGTTCTGGAACTCAGTCTGTAGACCAGGTCTGACTTTGAACTCACAGAGACTCAGCTGCCTCTGCCTCCTGAGTGCTGGGATTAAGTGTGTGTGCCACCACCACCTAGGCAAAAGAAAAATCTTAATTATTTTGTTTTCACTCAGTTGACAGTTTTGAGGGCTCTTAAAAATTAATATTTGTGACTCAAATGTCTATCCACAGGCTGCAAGTCACTTTGGGCCATTCCTCTGTTACCAAATTCAATGCAAAAATTATTATGGACTTTGGTCTACACATCAAAGTTATCCAGTCATTATTGGAAAAGTCCCTTGGCTGCGAGGCTGAAAATATTCAGCACTTTGGGTTTAGAAGTCAACCAGAATGCAGAATGGAATTCATTCAGACCCTTGCAAGCAGTCATCATTGTGCCCTGCCAGCTTTCATCAAAGGAAGTGCCAGGGCAGATCTCAGAGACAGCAAAGTCAGCTCATCCCAGCCACAACCCAGCAACAGCATCTCCTGAGCCTTGCTCTGGGAAGGGATTCTGAGATGCAACTTGCGCTCTTTTCTATGGACTCTCTCTCATCAGGAACACAAACTACAGCATTTTAGGCACCTGGTTATTTGTCCTATCAAAATGTTGGGAATAAGAATTCCTATGCTTCACTCACTCCAAAAATCAAAGAAGGAAGAACTAAAGAGTTTATAACTAGTATTTCCTTCCTGGCTATTTCTGTCTCCCATGCAAGTCTTTTTCAGTTGTCTCAAGTTTCACAGCCTCATGTGTAATCTATAAAATCAGCTAAATAAAGCACATTAGATATCCTTTCTTTGGTCACTGTGGCGAAAATACCTGAGATCAGCAATTTAAAGGAGGAGGGGTTTATTTTGGAGTTTGGCTCCCGGTTCCAGAGTTCATAGCCCATGGTCATTGGTTCTTTTGCCTCCAGCCTGTGGGGAGGCAGAGCACCAGAGTAGGAAGTGTGTGTGTGTGGGGGGGGGTAAAGCTGCTCATGGTAACCATGACGTCAAAGGAGGACAGAAAGGGTCTGCTATGAACACTCCTTCAGTGGCACAGACCAGTGATCTAAGCTCCCCACAGGGCCTTGTCTTCTACTAATCCAATCTAGACTTTGGGGACTATTCCAGACTCAAGGTAGGCCACTATAATCTGGGCATGGTAAGGGGCCTGTAATCTCAGGGCTTGGGTGGTGGAGGCAGAAGGATCAAGAGTCCAAGGTCATCTAGAGCTACATCCCAAATCTGAGACCAGCTGCATTGCATGAGAGCCTGCCTGAAAAACAAAAACCCAAGACAGTATAGTCTCAATCATCATCATCATCATCAATAATAAAACACTGCTGCTAATGACAAATTGACAAAAGCAGCTTTAGCAATGAGTAGAAGCTGTAGGGACAAAGGTAAAGATTGTCATTAAGATCAGAATTTCTCAATTGGAATTTGTATAATGATGTAAGAGAGAGTTAAACTTTGGGAACAATGATAACGATCAAGTACATGAAATAAGCCCTGAGAACTCCTTAGAGAATTTGGAACCCCATGAGTTTCATTAAGTGATATTATTGAGTACATTTTACTTGAGTCTAAAAATGATACTTGAAATCTACCTGTGATCATGGATATATTCAAAACAGTTGCCAAAAATCAAATAGTGCTCTCACGTCTGGGTTTTTTGTCTAGTAGAAGAAATTATTAGAAGCCAGCTTGACTGTAGTAACATTCTTCTTCATTGTGTATGTGTGTGTGTGTGTGTGTGTGTGCGCACACACACACACACATGGGGTTGAATTATAAAGAAACATCTCTGTAGATGGATTTTTCTGTCATACCAGCAGCTCCCAAATAACCACGTGGAGTTTTCTTATTAATTATAAGTGCTTGGTTGATATTTTATGCTTGTTACTAACTCTTACTACTTGAATTAGCCCCCCCTTTTAATATAAATCTATATGTTGCTATATAACTGGTGGCTTTTACCTGGCCTCTTGTATGTCTTGTTTCTTCTTGTGTGGCTGGTGATCCCACCATTTCCCCCAGAGTTCTTCCAGTCTGGCTCTCCATCCCACACCTGTTTCTGCCTAACTATCGTTTAGCTCTCTATTACACCAATGAGAGCAAATCATATTCAAAGCGCACAAAAAGATTGCTGCACAACCTATCTCCTAACTTAATGTTACCTAGAATCAAATGTAAGTGTGATATAGTTTCTTTTAAATTCAAATTCTGTTAATATGATCACATAAACGCTAATTAGCAGGTCAGCCTGCTAATAATTCCATATTGGGTCTCATGGTGACTTCCTGGACATAAATAGGACAAACAGCCTTGATGCTGCCTGGCTGGTGGCACTCTGCAGAGAGGCTTCTCTTGAGTCAGGAGTGCCTGCAGCACAATCCAGCCTCAGAGTTTCCTCTTCCTCTGAAGCCCACGACATGCAAGCCTGTAATTCTGGTATGTGTGACTCCATGGATGAGCAATTGGAGTCTTGTTTCAGGGTTGGGCTCAGTGTAACTGTATGTCATGTGACCAAGGGTTACTAAGCAATGGAGTTTTGTTTTCATGAGGCTGCATTGTCTTAGAGAACATTAAATAGTTTGTCTGTGTAGTGTGTTCTAATTCTGTGTGAGGATGACTCCTGCCAGCAGCAGAGACCTAGCAAGGCAGGACTTAGGTTATTTGGCTCCTTTTTTTTTTTATAAAGTGAATGGTAATTTGTCTTCCATTACAAAGACAAGATTTACTGATGCTCTTGTCTCCCTGCTGGCCACCACCTGTTCAAAAATCTCTAACCACTGGCTCCTGTCCCATCCTCCTGCTGGCTTATGGATTCAGTCTTGAAAATTTCCGTGTTAGGGGAGTTGAAAGAGGACATCGGGTGATGTTTGTGCCAGCCTGGGTGCCAGTCACTGGAAGAATATTTAAGACTGTTACAATCGAAGAAGATGCTTACTGGTTCAACACTCATGTGACCACGATCTTTTGATACTGGCCCACCCAACCCATGGCCCACAAATATAGAATTACTACCATGCATTACACTGTAGAGAATTGGAGCTATTTATATTAGGGCTACTGTAGTTGAAAAGAAAAATTAAATAGAAGTTTATTTAACCTAAGAAAATTGGTTTTACATAAACAGAAAACTATCACATAAATGGCAGATTGTGCCTGTTTTGTAGCTACTGAAGTGAGTGTTTGTGGCATCCTGGATAGTACATACAGACAGAGTGACACCAGGCACACCATGGACTCTACTCACAGACAGAGGGACACCAGATAACACTAGCTGTTTTTTACTTTATCAACTTCTGTTCTTTCCTAACTTCACTTTAGTGATTAAAAAAACAAACTTTTGGACATTTCAGTGTATCAGGAGTAATTGAAAGTTCTTATGCTTATCCAGTACAACTTATGAATATTTTGAATTCATAGGTACTGTGGACTGCTATTACAGAAAGTTGTAGAAAGCAGAATTTCCCAGTATCCTGTGAAAATGTTGAGTATGTTCAGCTGTGTTGTGCTGGATCATATTTGACAACCTACTCTGAGGGTAGTTCTACCCTAATTTGTAGGGACTACAGATCTCATGGCATAAATATTCCCATCATAACTGAGTCTAAGGTATCAACTTGATGTCACCAAATTCAATGTTGGGAAGAACCACATACCGTTGTGTCTCACTAGCTGTGCACAATGGCTCTAGAGTCACGGTTGCTCCATGTTCATAGGAGTTTAGTGAGAAAGCATTCATAGTTTGAAAAAATAGATGAAAATCATAGTTGAATGAAGTTAAATGAGAAAGTTCTCACAACTATTAACACAGTGATTTGTACAATTATCACTTGAAAAATGTTTAATTTTACACTAGTCTTCAGATAAATACAAATCAGATCTATTTTGAGATTCCATTTTATTCCAGTCAGATTATCAGTCATTAAGAAAACAAATATAAATAAATGCTGTCCAGGATGTGAACAAAAGGGAACCCTTGTTTCCTGCTGGTGAGAATGTAAATTAGTTCAGTCTTTATGGAAATCTGTGGAGGTTTCTCAAAAACTAAAACTAGGTTTTCCACATGACTCAGCCATGACACTTATGGTACCTATGTGAAAAACTTAGGCCAGAGAACTTGCAGAGCAATGTCTATTGAAGCACTGTTCAAAGTTACTGAGCTATGGAACCAATCTCAGTGCTAAGAACAAGAGAGTAGATAAGGGGAAATACATAAATATGTAGTGTGTATGTATGTATAAATGCAAACACACATACACATGCACACACACACATATACACAGGCACACACACAGGCATATACATACACATATGTGCATAATGTGCATTCATGCAATGGATTTTCCCATTGACAAAAGCACAGAATTTATGTCATTTGCAGGAAAATAGATGCAATTGGAGATAATCATAGAACGAGAATTAAGTCAGCTGCAGAAAAACAATTACATTATACTTTCTGTATTCATGATTAGTACATTTTCTATAATCATTATAGAAAATCAAAGTAGAAATAAAATTGTCTAGGGCCACAAGGTGACCAACAGGATGGGAGGGAAGGGCTGGTGAGTATACTCAGCATACAATATATACCCATACAAAAGTTTTAAGAAACAGTAATTTGTATTCTAATATTAATTTTAGCAAATTTGATGTCTAAACATTTTAATTGGAACACACTTATATTTCATGATATACTTATGTTCCATAAAACACATTTAAGAGGGAGCAAGGTCTCACTGTGCAGCCCTGGAAGGCCTGGAACTTGATATGTAGACCAGGTTGGCCTCTAACCCACAGAGATTTGCCTGACTTTGCCTCCTAAATGCTGGGATTAAATATGGGCCACTATGCCCATCTACAAACACAATTTAGAAAGTGCTTAAGGCGTTGATTGGCTCAGCTTTTGTGTTCCATATTTTAATCTTTTTAGTTCTTTGAAGTTAAAAAAGTGATATTCAACTCAAATTAATATCCATAATACAATGGAATTAAAAGAAGTTTAATTCTCCTTTTTTATTCCATGTACCTAAGTTGATCAAGCTAAAGTTTGAGTATTGGCCATTTCATACTTTTATCATGAAAATATATAGAACAAATACATAACACATACAATTAGCACATAATAAAAATATTACACATGTCTACTAGTTTCCCCACTCTCTTTAAAAACACATAGTATATAACGTTAAAAAAAAAGTTTAGAGTCAGTAAGGTTCTTGCTGCCAAGCCTGATGACCTGACTTCCGTTCTGGACTCTAAATGGTGAAAGGAGAACTCCACCTTCCTTCTGACTGTCACATGTGCACGATGACATGTATTTGCCCACACCGCCACACCTAAACTTACACATCCACCCCTACAAATTTACACACAAAATAAATAAATAAATAATAAAAAGTTAATATCTAAACAAATGAATATAGAAATATTTCAAATTATAATAACAGCAAACAGCTTACAGATGTTGTGTTGAATACTGTGTATTCTAGCTTCAGATTACATTTGAACAGACTGGAGGGGCTTTAAGGATACAGATTACTGTTCAACTGTTCGAGATTTTCTGATTCAGTAAGTTTGTGCTGGGGTCTCACAAGTTCCTGGGTGAGGCAAAAGCTGCATTTTTAACTGGAGGTTTCTCATCCATCCTGGTCCCACAGTCGCTTTTGAAAGAACCATTTAGAGGCTTAATATTAATTACATGCTCTTTGGTGTATTAGCTAAGGTTTATTATAAACTAGCTCTTATAACTTAAACTAATCCATTTTTATTTATTTATTTTTTTCACGGATTCATGGCTTGTTATCTCACATCTTGCTTCTTTGGTGGTTTATTGTGTCACCCCTGACTCTGCCTTCTTCTTCCTTTTATTTTTGCCTTACTCTATTTTGCCTGCCTATTGGCCAAATCAGTTTCTTTATTAACCAATGGTAATAAAACATATTCACAGTATACATAGGGGTATCCCACATTATGCATTGGGGCTACACTGGGCTTAGTGCATTATTTATTATATAAACATGTTTGTAATCACATGTGTGTATACACATGGATATGTGTGTGGTGTGTACACACATATGTTTGTGTGCACTTGTGTAGAAGTAGGCCTTCCCATAGAACCGATTCCAGTGAGTCTTCCAGAGGAAACTCCTGACCCTTTGTTAACTATAGGTTTCCACACCAGTAAAGATAATTTCACTGTCACAGACTAATCTTGACTTTTACTTCAGTTTTCACATGTCTTGGATCAGCCCTGGAATTTGACCTGTAGAGTTTCTGCAATGGGTTCCTTACTGCTTCTCATTCCCTGCACACTTTAACACACTCATTTGCCATTAATAGTCCATTCAAGTTACAATTGGATCCAAAGATCTGATCAGACCCACATACTCCTATATGCAGGTGCACACAGGTTAATTTTTCTTTTCAGAAGAAGCAATGTGATATCTATGTTTTGTGCTATTGTAAAATTAGATTTAACAAAGTGAAAGTTATATATGTTTAAGCTCATCAATTTCAAATATGGTGTTTTATAAATTACTTATGCAGTCAAGAAACTTGTCACAATGATGATGTAGAATTTCCACAACCCCCAAAGCTTTCTGTACCTTTCTGAAGCCAGACTCCTCTGCCTGCCTACTGAAAACCACTGATTTTCTTTTTATCACTATAGTTTTGCCTTTTCTAGAATTTTAAGTGATTGGAAACATGTCATAGAGTCTTTTATGTTTGGCTTCTTTCACATTGTGCCTTTGAGATTCACTTCTGATTCTATGTGAATTGGTATTTTTAATTAATTAATTAAGACAGGTTCTAGCTATGTAGCCCAGGTTGCCCTTGGAATCATAATTCTCCCCCAGTCTCCTATGGGATAGGATTATAGGCTAGAGCTCCCATGCTCTTTCTCTACCATGGTGGAGTTGGTATTCTATACAATGGATTCGTTATTCTTCATCAATCCATTCAACAGTTGATGGAGATTTGAGTTATTTCAAGTTTGGGGATAATATGAAAAAAACTTATTGAATATAGCTAATGCTTGGCCAATTTGTTAGGACAGCCAAATATTTATAATTCTTCTCTTCCCAATATGGATTCCTCCCCAGGTTATGGCAGTTGTTCATGAAGCAAAGGTGTCAAGTCCTTGCTTTTTGTATTGTACCCACAATTTATGTTTGTTTTCTGGTCTCTTGGCCTCTCAGTTTGCCATTTCCCCAAGAATTAACCTTAAAAGTAGTTGTATTTTCTTGGTTTAATTTTAAATATTTAATTTTATTTAAAGTTTTAATACATTTTTGTGACGATAAAATTCTATATCTACTATTTAATTACCAAGGGGTAAACTTACTGGAAAGTCTGGATCAATGATTCATTTTTTTCTTCAAACTTATTTAATTATTAAGACAACAAATTAGTTTCTAGACATCCACAGGTGGTCAATTAATCTTTTAAGATACATAGTTGTGATAAATGTTTAACTCCCATATTAATCTATTTCCCATTGTTCCAACAAAATATCTAACACATATAAAAATATCACAGAAAAATATGAATATAGATATAGAAAGTCTCCTCAAAATATTAGCATATCAGGCCAGGCAGTGGTGGTACATGCCTTTAATCCCAACACTCACAAGGCAGAGACAGGTGGATCTCTGTGAGTATGAGACCAGCATGGTCGACAGAGTGAATTCCAGGACAGGTCCCAAAACTGCAGAAAAATCCTATTTTGAAAAACCTATAAATAAATACATAAATAAATAGAAATCAACATATCAAATAAAACATGCCTGCAAAAGTATAGTTTAATGGAATTTTTCCCATTTATGGAAGATACATAATGAACAAAACAAACTGATCTTATCCATCACATTCTCAATTTAAAGAAAAGGCCCAAGATCATGTTATATCAAAAGACAAAGAAAATTCATTTGCCAAAACTCAATACCCAGTCACAATGATATCTCTCAGCAAAACTAGAAGAGTAGAATTTCTTCAATGTAATAGTGAACATCTGTGAAATCTCTAAAAGCTTCCAACAAACTTGATGAGGAAACTGGAAGCTTTCCTGCAACCTCAGCAGTCAAGCCTGGATGCTCCCTCCAGCTGCTGTTTCTCAGCAGAGTACCGGACAATGTAATAAGAAAAGAAGAATTAATTATGTAGCTCAACACTGCCAGTTTTGTATAGTGGGACCTTCAGGACAATTCCTTGGTTTGTGATCTTCACCATTTTTAAACAGGTTCTCTGCCTTATAGGATTACAAATACTATATATTTTTATTAATTTTCTTTCTGTGACCAGAATCAGTTATGTTATAGGAAGTATGTTGTTGTTATCTATGTCTGAGGAGTTTCAGTATTATGTGAGCTCATTATTCTAGGATTGATCATAGTGGAAGATCACTGCTCTAGGGCTGATCATTGTCTCCAGTGGGAGCTCACTGCTCTAGGACTGATCAATATTTCTGGATTGTTTCAATGTACAGAGATAGAGCACACATGTACACAATGCATGCTATCAAAGGTGTTTCTAATTCAAATCAGAATCATGAAGTGTGTACTAAACCTATTCTGTTTTACATTCTAAGAATATTTCAGAGTCATAGGAAAATTACAAATAAAATACCCTATAATTATATGTCTCATTCCACTTTACACACATAGCAATTTATAACACTGTTAATATAGTTACCAATTAACATATTCACTGATGATATTTATGTATGAGATTCTATAATCCGGTTCAATATGCATTTTTTATTTACTTCTTACCAGCAGTCCTTAATTTCATAGTAATGTTTCTGGTTATTTGGGTTGCTTTAAGCTTCTTTTCTGACTGATGTCTCACAGACTTATAGGAAAAAATTCCTATGATTCTTTCATGTTGATAATTGCTAGTGCTTTTTGTAGCAAAAATAAATGTTAGAGAATAGAAAATACCTGGTTTACATTTTCTTTTTTGAACACATCAAATAATTTTTTTGTTTTCTTCTGCTGTAGTAAATATTAAAGATAATATACTTTTGTTCATTTCTCTAAACATAAAAGGTTTATATTTTTCCTTTATATCCCATTTAATTAAAATGTCTTGGTGTAGATTATCCTGAATGCATACTGTCAAATATACATTCTCTCCCGCTATATAGTTATTGAAAGTTTTAAGAATTACTTTTGGGATATTTTCCAAAATTCAATTTTGTTGAATTGCATTCCATTTTAGATACTATTATTTCAATATTAAAATTTTTGCTTATTTAATTATTATTATTTCAAATACTTTTATTTTTTCTATTTAAAAATGCTTTCATATCTCTATTATTTGCATTTTAAGACAATTTTTGTATTTTACTCTGTGTTCTTTCTTTGTTTATCTTGAGTTCTAAAGTATAAGATTTCTTTTTTAATTTAAAGTTAGTATTATTTTTGTAAATGTTTTTGTATATAAAATTTATATTTTCTGCATTGCCAAAACTATTTTTACAACTTATTTAGAACTGTAATTCTTTTAAAAATTAAATAGTTTTAATTAAGTTGAAGAACTCTGACACTTTAAGATACTGTCTTTACATCCAAGGATTTGCTACTAATTGGAAGTCATTTGAGCTCAATCTTTAAATTTTGTGTGGAAATAAGGAAATATAGAACTACTTGTTTCCCTTTTCATGAACTCAAATTTCACGTACTTGGTCAAAATTAAAAATTTACTGTCCATTTTCCAAGGAGTTTTACAGAATATATTCTATGAGTGAAAGAAAGAATAAACAGAAAATTATAAAAAACATTGTGCCGATTTGATAATTATCTGTCAAGTCAAAGATAAACACTGAATACAGACAGACCCAAGTGCCCAGCGCTATTGCTTGGGTGGGTGTTCTTCAAAGACTCATTGTGAAGGGTTTGCCATCCCATGGCACTAAGGATAGAGAGTTGAATCCTCAGGAGGTGGACACAGCTGGAGAAAGTTATGTCACTGAGGGTGTTCCCTGGAAGAGTAGAATGGGGCTCTTATAGTTTCTTTCCCTTTAAGCAAAAAATTAGTCAATTAGACTGAAACTTTTGAGATGGGGAGCTAAAATGTGCCTTTGTTTCATATAAGTTGATTATCTTAGGTTTCCCCCATAATAGTAAATGGGTGACATAGTTAGGGATCTTATAACTAGGCATAAACCTATGTACAGTTATGTACCAAAACACAATTTATGAGTGCTTGAAGTATTTCTATTAGTAATTTCCAAACTTAGAACAACCCAGATAGTTTTGGATGATTCACTGAACATCTTAGTATGTTCAAGTAAAAGGATACTATACAGTAATACAGTAATGAGAATGAAAAAGAAAGAGTCCTTACATAGAAAAATGCTGACTCCCACAGAGAGAGCACAATAAAAGAGACATCTGACTTCTCACTCTATGACTCCTCCTAGACTGTTCTCACTTCACATTCAACCTATGCTCCCAGTAGCCTGCCCACAGCTTCCTAGAGTCAGTATATGTGACATCATGCCAGTCATGAAAAATAAGCAAAGGAGATTTGTAAAAAATTATGTGTGTTGTCACATTGGAGGAAATATCCAATGAGAAGATATAAGACTACTGTGCTATGTTGTGTTATTTGTTAAACTTTTGAAGATGCAGTGAGCTTTATATTTATGATCTTTGCACTTGTTTATACATATCTCACATTCCAATAACAAAGTCTATTAGAAACATGTCCAAGATATATTGTTAAATTTACTTATTCCCTAAGCAAACAAGCCAAAAAATGCCTCTACACCCCACACAACCATAATAACACATATATTAACTTCACCAAACAAATAAATATTCTCCACAGATGGAACAGAAGGTTTCTGTTGTTTATTCTTCATTCTTTTTTATAGTCAGAAGGAGTTTTGACAAATGTTTCAGGAATATTTAAATGTTAAGAAAAGATGAATAGAGGCTGGAGAGATGGCTCAGAGGAGCACTGGCTGCTCTTCCAGAGGTCCTGAGTTCAATTCCCAGCAAGCACATGG
>LOEQ01013257.1:29046-46997 GCA_001685075.1 Bramus lutescens | reverse complement strand
TATAAGCTAGCCATGTGGGAGCTGGGCGGGACGAAAAGCAGGGCCCGCTCCCCCATCACTACAAAAAAGTACTTTTTATGGCCAGGAAATGATGGTGCACGCCTTTAATTCCAGCACTTGGAAGGCAGAGATAGTTGAATCTCTGAGTTTGAGGTCAGCCTGCCTGGTATACAGAGAGAATTCAAGGACAGCCAGGGATACACAGAGAACTTCTGTCTCAAAAAAAAAAAACCCATCATGCTGTATAAATTTTTATCACTGTAGCCAATTAGAAAATCCTAGATAAGCAGCACTTACTGTTATATGGCATTGAGATGATGTGGTTCTTATGCAGTTTGACTCCAGTGAGAGATAATTGATAAACCTCGAGCAATAAAAATATTTCAAATTTCAAATTCTGAATGACAAATCTGATAGGTGTCATATCAGGGGCAGACAAATTCTCCCAAATTATCTCATTTTCTCCTATTTCACATTTCTAACCATAGTCATCTATCAATTAAAAAGCCAGTGAAGTTAGTGGTATCTCTTTTTACCAGTGATTTAATACACATAGGAAGGGAGCATAACTTGTGTGTTGTCTATGCCACCCCTGAGACAAAACAATAATTTTTCAATATGATTAGAGCAGAAATGCTGTGTTCCATCCTACAAGATGCCCAACACAACTTTAACAGGAGTCACTAAGCCAGGTAGAATAGAGACACAACTGGCACCACCAGAGCATACAACTGCATGTCACACACACATACCGCACAAGGACATATTCACACACTGCCTAAGGATAGTGTGATGATGTGTGGGACTGTTCTTGAGAGATGGTACCAAATACCTACTCCCCCCAGATGAGGAATCAACAAAGGACTAAAACAATGATAGTACCAAAGCTCAGTTTGGTGAGTCAAATAGTTTTATTGTGGTTTCTTTTTTATTAATTTTTATTGAGTTCTACATTTTTCTCTGCTCCTCTCCCTGTCTCTCCCCTCCCCCCTTCAAACCTTCCCCAAGGTCCCCATGCTCCCAATTTACTCAGGAGATCTNTTTTCTAGCTCCATCCATTTGCCTGCAAAATTCAAGATATCGTTATTTTTTTCTGCTGTGTAGTACTCCATTGTGTAAATGTATTGGGGTTTCTTAAAGAAATATTGGAAATGGGTAACAAATGGGGGCAAAAAGGACATAAAAACAGACATAACACCCAGCATGAGTGATGACTCACAAAAGCTGGAACCCTAGAGTTCACTGAATGATTTTCAGGCAGGTTGACATCCTCAGGTGCAGGTACCCTCACTGTTTCTTCAGAAAACAACTGCTGTAGGTACTGAAACTTGTACATTTACACCAAAAAGCATTACTTAATAGCATGTCCCATTTGAAAAGAGTATATTGCTGGATTACCCTTCTTCCCCACAACTCATATCTTCTCCCATACACACCCTCATTTATAGGCTACTTCTACTGATGGTTAATACGGTGTATTCTAACATCTGTACATTTTCCTAAATGAAACATGGGGTATAATGTTGTATTTTAGAACATGGCCAAAATGCTATACATTAAGTGATATGTATATGGATGAAGTCTAAAGTAAGTAGAATATGATGATCCCTTTTGTGTTCTGTATTCATTCACCATTTATTAATTAATAACAAGTGTCTACTCTGAGTCATATCCCATGTAAGATGCTTAGGACAAAAAAAAATAAAATACAGACTGTTACTCTCAAGGAGTTCCCAGAATAGTAGCAAGAGTAGGTTTGGTAAAATTTATGGTGGCCGCTGTTAGAGCAGAACTATGTACAGAGTCTTGAGTAAACAAAAGGAAATTTTAATTTTCTTCAGTCACTCAAGCAAGTCCTCACAGAGAAGATAATTTTGGAGTGGTTTATGTATGCAAATGAATATCGTCAATGGAATTGGTAAAGATGTTATAAATGAAAAATAGCAGGTCAAAAACCAGTGAGTAAAAGGCCAACATGTTATTGAGAACTTTCTGAAGTCAAGTACTGTACACATTAACACATTGAACATGACAACAACCGTATGAAGACCTATGCACCATTAGGTAACTGAGAAACAGGAGAATCAAGTGACATATCCAAAGTTGTCTTGCCAAGAACAGAGAGTCAGTAACATACAAAGGTCACTGAACTTCAGAACTGGAACTTTTCAACGTCACATTAGTACTGTCGCTTCCATATGCCAACAGGAAATACCATGACTGGTTTGTGGGTTGCAAAGGATAAGAATGCTGAGGGTTAGCATGGTAAAAAGCGGGTTAGAGAGGTCAAAATCAAATGGGGTATGTAAAAGAACAAGGAGCAGTCATTGGAACATACATAAGCCATCTATCTATCACCTCCCAAGTTGACACCTGAATCCACGAAGCTAATGCCTTATCAAAAGCAATGTTAGAAGTGTCTTTGATCTCAGGTTTCATGTACATACTACTGATGTCTTTCCTATCTATACCCAGGCAATAGAGTATGCATGAGGCAAACCCTCATTCATAAAATGAGGAAATTCTAACCCAGGAGATGTGTCTTAGGCATCCTCTGTCACTGGCTTTGATTTGGAAAATGATATAAAACCTGGGAGGAGTGGTATTTACAATCTGGATGGAAACGGAGTGCATAGGTCCTAATTTGTGGTATAATTAAGTCATTGCTGAACTGGTAGGGTACTTGGGTAGTTGTCTTCTGACTACAAAACCCACTTTGGAAATATCACTCTGCAAGTTGTCCCATAACCCCATAGCTCTATTGTCATATGTGAGTGCACACAGAGTAAATAATTATTTAAAGAAATTATTTAAAGAAATAAAAATGTGACAAAAACGCTTATGAATATTTTAAAAAGACTTTCTTAATAAAAGAAACAGCGGGCATTCTCTCCTTGTACATGACAGGCACTGCCTTTTAATCCACTATTATTTCTGGGGTTTTATTCTGTTTTGATTTTTTGTTGTTGTTGATTTTGTTTGGTTTTGTTTTGCTTTGCTTTTTAAGTTAGTTATTTTGGTTTGATTGCTTTTGAGTTTGCCTCTCACTCTGTAGTTGAGGTGAACTTGTAACCTTGGACTTGTGAACCTCCTGCAAGGGATAGGATTATGGCGAACACCACCAGTCCTAACTTCAAGTATCTATTCTCCCCTTGTTCCTCAGAAGTTTGGGGATGAAGTAAACCCAATTAGAAGAAGAATTTCCGTTTTGGAAATGTAGCCAGATATCCTAGTGCTGACCCATAAAATGGAAGCAGACGTAATTGTGTATGGGTTCCAAACAAAGGTAATTTTTTAAGGGAGGAGACTCACTGGGCACATAACTTTTGCCTCTTTTGTCCCATTTTTATTTATTCACACATGATGACTAGAACTGCAATATGTGTACTCCAGAGACATACCTCCCCTTCCAGGTCTATACAGTGATAACCCAGGGAGAGCACAGGCCCCCAGGGGATCAGATTTCCAATGAGTCCCAGAATCTCTAATTCTTGATTCCTGTCTTGTACGAAAAAAAAGCCACTTATTGAAACCTGTGGAATTTTTGTTTATTTGTTAGCTTCTACTATTTATAGCCAAATGCCAACTCAAATAGATGCACTTTGGCACCTCCTGGGGCTGGAGTTTAAAGAGCAGCGCTGTCAGAGTACATGGAGAAAGAGTTCATCCCAAGGGGTGGGTTGAGGGCAACTGCGCCTTCTCTTCAGCAGACCTTTCTCCCTAAGGCTCCTCTTTGTCCAAACCTGGGAGCTCCTGTGTGCTGCTTCAGTCGGGAAGGCTTTTCCTTACAAGGGTGGCAGTGAAAAGCACAACCTTCAAGGAAAAGTGAAACCCAGAAGATAAAATATGGGCATTTGATACAAGCTGTACCTTCCCTCCTACACCCTTTTATAACTCTTCTCTGGCAAAATCTAAAATGTCCCCAGTTCTGTTTTTTTAATATGCAAATATAGTGATTTAATAATGATAAGCAAGACAGAGTGAAAGAATCAGGATTCTTTTACCGATGAGGGGCAATGTGATGTTTACTTACAAATTTCTCTTACAAATCTGAAATGATGCATGAAATAAACCATCTCATGTATAACTAATGGGTAATAAGTATATACAAAGTCTACTGAAACAAAACATTGAAAATTGGTGGAGTTTTTCATATTTTAACTTGATAATGTTTGCCTTAATACATGTTAATTAAGCAAGAGCCCAATAAGAATTCTTTTTCAGATAGTACGCTGATTTACTCCATTGTTTATAATTTAAAATAATAGTTAAATAAGAAAATAATGGTATGACCATATTACTTTCTTAAATTAATATTTTATTTAATTTTTACACAATATACTGATCATATTTGTTTCTTTCCTGCATTTCCTCCCAGATCCTCCCCATTCTTTTACCCACCCAACTTCATGTTCTTCCCCTTCAAAAAATAAGACAAAAAGCAATCAAAAATATGTTTTGTGTTGGGCAACTACTCATGGGCATGGAGTGTGGTTGACATACTCAATTGATATACTCTCTTTGCATTGAAGAAAAGTGATTCTCCTTTTTTCAACAGTTATCAATTGCAAATAGCTTCTTGGTTAGGGGTGGGATTTGGGGTTCACTTCTCCTCAATCTTGTCTGGTTTGAAACTGGGCAGGTCTTGTGTGTGCTGTCACAATTTTCTGAGTGCATATGGATATCAGTCATGTTGTGTCTTGGAGGTGCTGCTCATTGGAATCATCCACCAACTCTGGCTCTTAAAAATCTTTCCACCTTCTCTTCTTCAAATAACTCTAAGTCTTGAGAAAAAGAATTTGATAAAGACATCCCTATTTAGGGCTGAGTGTTTGAAGTGTCTCACTCTCTACTCATGGTCCATTTGTTGGTATATGTGTTAATTACTGTCTTCTGCACAAAGAAGCTTCTCTGATGACTGGAGTGATGTTCTGATACATAGGTATCACTCTATAAGAGTCATTTAATTTATATGTACCTTTAGCAGAATAGTAGCAGTAGTTTTTTGTTTTGTTTTGTTTTGTTTTTCTTTGTTTGTTTGTTTTTTTTTAATTCCCCAAGGTATCATGACCTATCTGCTCTGACGTTCCTGGGCACTTTAACAGTGTCAAGTATGGGTTGCAAAGCATGGAATGAGACTTAAATCCACTAAAACTTGTCTGGTACTGATGTCACAATTGTGCCACTATTGCACCAGTATGTCCTGGAGGCAGGTCACTATTGTAGGTTTCACGGCCTGTAGTTTAGTGATTTGATTCCCTTCTAGTAGTGAGGGGAGTACCGTGAACTGCAATTTGGTTAGGTACAAACTCAACTTTTCCATGTTCAATGACATAAGTGATGTCTCCAGCTATATTGCTTATCATCAGATCGTGATGATAAACCAATAGCTTTGCCAATAAACCACAATGTTTGGGACAGGGATCTATGGGAATCCTTTGCTCAAATAATAAACAAGATATAACCCATCCCTGTCACAGCAAGGAGTTCTTGGTAGCATAAGATGTCTAGTTAAGACACCACTACCCATTATATGGTGTCTCTGTTTAAATTCTTTTCATATTTGTATCTATTTTAGGAAGGTACAGTAGTAGTTGGTTTCCATATGGCTTTTCAAAAGGCCTTTAGTGTTAGTTATCCCTCCCAATATTCTCTCCTTTACTCTGCCCTCCATGCCTCTCCCCATTTAATCCTCCTATTCTAGTTTCTACTTTCTTTTTTGTAGAACACAATACTCATTTTCTCCCTTTTTGGAAGATCTCCTCCCACTCCCTGATGCTTTTCTAGATATCAAACATCTCATTATTCTTATTAAAACATACATATCTAAAGCTTAAAGACTAATTCTCCACATAAAAGGGAAATATTATTTTTCTTTTGGGGTCTGAGTAATTGAAATGATTGTTTCATGTGCCATCCATTTACCTGAAAATTTCATAATTTCATTTTCTTAACAACTGAGTAATAGTCCATTATGTAAATGTACCACATCTTCATTACCCATTCATCAGCTGATAGATAGCTACTTGGTTCCTACTTGGTCAGCCATTAGTGTTTCATTTTGAGAAATCTCTTTTATTCTGTGCATCCCATTTTTAAGAATTATTTGTTTGCTCAAAGTTCAGGAGTTATTAGTTAACATATAAAGAACTAAAACTCCTGAAAGATTTTCCCCCCATTTTGTAAGCTGCTGATTTGCCTGAATGATAATGAAGATTTTCAGATTCACAAGGCTCCATTTATGAATTGTTGGTCTTGGGGACTTTGATGTCAGTGATCTGCTCAGAAAGTATTTTCCTGTGTCAATGAGTTCAAGCTTATACCCTGCTTTCTCTTCTATCAGATTTAGGATGTCTGGTCTTATCTTGAGGCCCTCAATCCGTTTGAGCAGGGTGATCAATATGGATCTATTTGCATTCTTCTATATGCGGTTCTCCAGTTTAAACAACTATTGTTGAAGATGATGTCTTTTATCCAGTGTGTATCTTTAACTTTTTTTTTCAAAAGTCGTATGTCTGCAGGTGTGTGGAATTGTGTCTAGGTCTTCAACTCTATTCCACTCACCAGTGTATCTGGTTTTATGACAGTACCATACAGTTATATCTCTGCAATTCAACGTGAAACCCGGCAAAGTGATCTCCTCCAGCACGTCTTTTATTGTTCAGGATTATTTTAGCTATCCTGAGTTCTTTGGGTCTCTATTAAAAATTAAAGATTTTTTCCCATTTCTGTTAAGAACTGTGCTGAAATTTTGGTTTATATTGCATTGAATCTGTAGGTTTCATTTGGAAGGATGTCCATTTTCACAATATTAATAGTACTGATCCATGTTTAGAACTATACCAAAATATATTTTTGAGGATATTTTGAAAGGTACAGTTTCCCTGATTTATTTAGCACTATGTTTGTGATTTTATATAGGAAGACTACTGATCTTTGTGCATTAATTTTGTATCTCAGTATTTTATTGATGGCATTCATCAGCTGTACAAGTTTCCTGGGGAAATTTTAGAGTACTTTATGCTTAAAATCCTATCACCTGAAAATAAGAATACTTTGACTTCTTCATTTCCTATTTATATCTCCTTGATCGCCTTCAGATGTCTTATTGCTCTGGTTAAGACTTCAAGTACTATATTGAGTAGGTATAGAGAAAGTGGACAGCCTTGTCATGTTCCTTGTTTTAGTGGAATTGCTATGAAGTTCTCTCCATTTAAGTTGATAATGGCTATGCACTTGCTGTAAACTGTCTTTATTGTGGTAAGGTATGTCCCTTTATCTCTCGCCTCTAGGGACTTTTGTCATGAAGAGATACTGGATTTTAACAAAGGTTTATTTTGCATCTAATGACATAATCATGTGGTTTTGTCCTTCAGTCTGTTCATGTGGTGTTTTATGTTTGTTAGCTTAAATATGTTGAACTATACCTGGATCTCTGGGATGAAGCCAACTTGGTCATGATGAATAATATTTTTTTCTGTGTTCTTAAATTTTGGTTGTTAGTATTATATTGAGAATCTTTGTATCTATGTTCATAAGGGAAATTGCTCTGTAATTCTCTTTCTGGGTCTTCATGTTGTTTAGGTATCAGGATAATTGTGGCCCCATAAAAATAATTAGGCAATTCCTTCTGTTTCAATTTTGCAGAAGAATTTGTGGTATGTTGATATTTAGTTTTTGATGATATGGCAAAGTTTTGCACTGAATCCATATGGGGTTATGGGACTGTTTAAATTGTTAATTTTATCTTTATTTAAGTTTGCTAGGCTGTACAAATCAAGAAATTCATTGATTTATTCTAGGTTTTCAGTTTTGGTAGGATACATACGTTTAAATTATGTCCTTATGCTTCTCTGAGTTCCCTCAGTATCTACTGTAATGTCTCCTTCTTCATCTCTAATTTTATTAATTTTGGATCTTCTCTCTCTAACTTTTGGCTACATTAGTCAAATCTTGATGATTGCCTCAACTAACCAACACTTCATTTCATTGTGTCTTTGTATTGTAGTTTTTAATATATTTAGTGTTTTGTTGATCATCCCTGAGTATGATTAGTCCCTTCTGTTGTTATTTCTTCTTGTTATTTTATACCTTTCAGATGCATCCCCAAGTTACTAACATGAGATTTCTCCACCTTTATATAGCTACACACTTAGTTCTATTAGCTTGCCCCTTAGAACTGCCTTCATTGTGTCCCATAGACTTGTGTTTGTTGTGTTTTCATTTTCATTCAGTTGCAAAATGTTTCTAATTTCCACAATGATTGCTGTCTTGACTAAGGTTTTATTCAGCAGTGAGTAGTTCCATGAGTTTGTACACTCCCTGTAGATTCTATCATTTTAGATATTCGGCTTTAATCCGTAGTGGTCAGATAGACTGCAGGTTCTTATTTCAATTTTCTGGTATCTGTTGAGACTTGTTTAGTGTCCTAACGTATGGTTAGTTTTGGGGAAAATTCCATGGGCTGCTGAGAAAAAAAAGTGTAACTTTTAGTGTTTGGGTAGATTGCTCTGTAGATATCTATTAAGTCCATTTGATTTATGGTATTATTTAGTTTCAGTATTTTTCTGTTTAGTTTTTGTCTAGAAAACTTGTCTATTAAAGAAACTGGCTTATTGAATTCACCCACTATTACTATGTGAAGTCTAATAAATGATTATAAGTGTACTAGTATTCCTTTTATGGAATTGGGTACCTTTTTGTTTGGCTCATAAATATTTAGAGTTCGCTTTGTGGATTTTTACATTAATTAGTATATAGTGCCCTACTTTTCTCAAATTATTATTTTTGGTTTGGAGTATATTTTTTCACATATCAAGGTAGCTACATTTTATTGCTTCTTTGGTCCATTAACTTGAATGACATTTCATCATCTTTTTTACCTAAGATGATGTATAGCTCTGATGATGAGGTACATTTCTTAGATGCAGTAGAAAGATGGAACCATGTTCTGAAATTCAATCTGTTAGTCTGTGTCTTTTCTATTAGGAAATCAAAATCAGCAATAGTGAGAGTTCTTAATGAGTAGTCTTTATTGACTCTAATTATTTTGACTTTTCAGTATGAGTTTTCCCTCCCTCTTTGGACTGTTTATAATCAAATAATTTGGAATTATTTATTCCTGGTATACCCTGGAGTGCAGTTAACCTTTACTTCAGATTGAAGTTTTCTTTTTAGTGCTGTCTGTAGAACTGGGTTGGAAAATCAAAATTTCTTAAATTTGGTTTTATTGTGCAATATTTTTCTTCTTCTGTTAATCACAATTGATAGTTTTCCTGGCTATGGTGTTCTCGAATGGCATCTGTGGTAGTCTCTTATAGTTTATAGAATATCCAGCCAGGCTATTATGGCTTTCAGAGTCTTCAGTAAAACATCAAGAGTTATTATAATAGGTATAACTTTAAATTTGACTTAAGCCTTTTCTTTATCAGTTTCTGATATCCTTTATTATATACATTTAGTGTTTTGTTTATTATTTGTTATAGGGAATTTTTTATGATCCTGTGTATTTGATGTTCTGTATTCTTGTTCCTTGGTAGGCACCCTCATCTTTATATTGGGTACATTTCTTTCTATGATTTTGTTAAAAAATGTTTTCTGTGCCTTTGACCTTACTTTCTTTTTCCTTTATCATAGGTTTGGTCTTTTCCGTGTGTGTGAATTTTTTTCTTTTATTAGACTTAACATTTTATTAGACTTTAACATTTTCATTGACTGGGTTACCAGTTTTTTCTAAATTGTCTTTGTGACCTGAACTTTTTTCTTCAATATATTGTAATATAAAGAAACCAACATGATGTTGGAGGAGGGGGCTGCTTGTTTGTCCCTGCCACCCTGAACCAAAGTAACCACACAGAAACTGTATTAACTAAATCATTTCTTGACCCATTAGCTCTAGCCTCTTATTGGCTAACTCTTACATATTAATTTAACCCATCTCTATTAATCTGTGTATCACCACGATGTCATGGCCTTCCAGCAAAGTTTCAGCATGTCTATCTCCGATAGCAGCTACATGGCATCTCCCTGACTCTGCCTTCTTCTTTCCAGTATTCTGTTTAGTTTTCCCCTCCTAGGTCTGTTCCCCTATAGCTCTGCTATAGCCTCAAAGCAGTTCTTTTATTAACCAATAAAAGAAACACATAGACAGAAGGAACTCCCCCACCATTTCCCCTTTTCTGCTTAAAAAGGAAGTCTTTAACTTTAACACAGTAAAATTACATATAACAAAACAGGTATTAAATAATGATTAAATCAGCCTTTTCTGAGCTTAAAGCAGTTGCTCACTGAAAACCTGACTTAATATATAAGTGATTATAGTTCATAATTTCACAGTAGCAGTCTATATATATTTTATGCATCATTCTATGCATATTGTTTTTAATTTTAATTTTAAAATGAGTGTTTTCTATTGGTTCATAAACAGCATAATAACAAAAACAATATTAATGTATATACTATAGGTGTCATTTGATATTAGTAAAACAGTGCCCAGTGCTTGCATCCATTGCAGAATGTTTCAAAATTAATATAAGAAATATTTGACTCATAAAAATGCACCATATTTTCTGCCTCCTCAAGAAACAATTTCTAAATTAAGGAGCATGAAGGCCTATCCAGACAGAGAAGAAGGATAAGGGAAGTAATAGGAAGAAGTATGAAGAAATTAAATTTATATATGTATGCAAGTGTTATAATGAAATTCAACATTTGCATTCTAAATAAACTTTAATTAAAACACTGTTTCTTCAAGGAACATTTTTCAATGAACACACATAAAATTGCCTCACATTCAAGCTTCAAAACTTTTTATTTATGTTTATTTAATGTGTGTGAACATGTTTGTGTACATATGTGTATACATGTGTTTGTATACATGTCTGTATGCCAAGGCACATGTGGAGTACAAAGGAGAGCTATGGGAATCCCTTTTCAGCTTCTACTATGTGCAGGTTCAGTGGGACTGTCAGCAAGAACTTTTATTCACTGAGATAAATCACTGGTCAATAACCCATCTTTTAAAGACAAATTCAACATTACTATAAAAAACACAGAAAGACATAGTCACACATATTAATATTTTTAAAGCTATAAAACATGGAGAGATTTACATGAATCCATTTTATTTTGTTTTTCTTAATAATATATACTATCAAACAAATGAAGCAGCTGCTAATGCAGTTAGTGACCTTTTTGAAGTTTATTGTCAAAGAATATTTATAGTTGCCAGTAGGACTATTACTGATTCCACTGATAATATTAAATGTGACCAAAGTGAAGATGTGGAGACTGAACTGGAGTAGTGGAGCTAGGTAAGAATGGAGAGTGAGTAACTCTTACTGAATGATTTGTCTTACCACTTTCAGAATCACATTCCAGTTCTCCAGCATTTCCAGTCCAGATCTGTGATGACTAGTCTTCATTCTGCTACAGAAAGGAAAACTATATTTTTATTTACTTTTAGTTTTTTCAAATATATATATATGGGAATTTTTCTCATCATATATATACTTTTGTGGGGTATGTTCATGTGAGGGCTGATGCACATAGAGGCCAGAGGTATCAGATCTTCCTGGAGCTGAAGTTGCAAAATTTGGGAGTTTCCTGACCTAGGTTCTAGGAACATAAATCTGTTCCTAGTGTCTTAGTTAGGGTTTCTATTGCTCTGGAAAGACACTATGACCATGGCAACTTTAATAAGGAAAGCATTTAATTGGGACTGGCTTACAGTTCAGAGGTTTAGCCCATCATTGTCATGGTGGGAACCATGGCAGCATATAGGCAGACATGGTGCTGGAGAGGTAGCTGACAGTTCTACATTTGGATCCACAGGCAACAGAAGGAGACTGTGTGCCACGCTGGGTATAGCTTGAGCTTCTGAGACCTCAAAGTCCAACTCTACAGTAACACACTTCTACAGCCAAGGATACATCCTCTAACAGTGCCGATACCTATGTGTCAAGCATTCAAACACATAAGTCTATGGGGTCATTTCTAGTCAACCCACCACATTCCACTTCCTGGGTCTCATAGGCTTATAATCATATCATAATTCAAAAATGCATTCAGTCCACCTTTGAAAGTCTCCATAGTCTATAGCAGATTAAAACTTGTTTAAAAGTCCAGTTCAAAGGTTCTTCTGAGACTTGTGCAATCTCTTAACTAATCCACTGTAAAATTAAAGTCAAAAAGAGTATCACACACATTCAACACGTAATGGCACATGATGTACATTATTGTTCCAAATATCTGGGGCTGGAACATGATTCTCATTCAATTACATCTTCACCAGCTTTCTGTTTCTGGTGGTTTCCTTCACTGCCTAAGCTTGACTGTGCTGGAACTTCCTCTGTAGATTAGGCTGGTCTTGAACTCAGAGCTATGCTTGCCTGTGTTTCCTGAGTGCTGGAATTAAAGCCACATATCAAGCATGTACCTAAGCTATATTTTAATTCCTTTTCATAAATTGGAAATTTAGTTGGGCTGGGTATTGCCCTGGGGTCACCACTCCCTTTATTCCATTTCTTAATCTGCTTATCTCCTTGAACACAGCATTTAGCTCCATTCCACTTCCTGGTGCTCCTTTTCTCCTCAATCTGTACATTTTATATTTTTACTTGCTCAGCTTGGTCCTTTTCATTCTAAATCTTCAGAAGAGTAAATACTACTAACCACACAACAGAGTCAATACTAGACTCTTTTGAGAGTTCCTCTGCCAATGGAATTAATCTAAATCTCTCAACTTGAGTCTCAGTCAGACTTTTCAGACAAGGGCAAAAAGAAGCCACAAAAATATCACAATAATGATCTCTAGACCACATACTAACATTCTTCTCTGAAACCTCTTGAGTCAGCCCCCCCCCAGTTCAAATTACCCTCAGCACCACTGTCTTCCATGTTTCTGCTAGGGTGGCCTGCTAACCCTCACTTAAAGTCTTTCAGCTGTTTTTCTAATTCACAGGCCCAAAGTCCATATTTCTCCAAACAACTGAAAAAAATATCCTGCCTATTATAGCAATGCCCAAGTCCCTGGTACCAATTTTGTGTTAGTTATGGTTTCTATTCCCATAGAAAAGACACCACAGCCATGGCAACTAATATAAAGAAAAGAATTAATTGGGGCTGGCTTATAGTTCAGAAGTTTATTCCACTGTCATCATGGTGGGAACCATGGCAGCATGCAGGCAGACATGGTGCTGGAGAGGTAGCTGAGAGTTCTATATCTGGATCCTCAAGCAGCAAAAGGATACTCATGCCACACTGGAGATGTTATGAGCACATGAGACCTCAAGGTCCACCTCCACAGTGTCACACTTCCTCCACCAAGGTCACATCTCTTAATAGTGCTTGCCCAAGAATTCCAACACATGAGGCTATGAGTGCCGTTTCTTTTGAAACCACCACAAGAAACATGTGCTCTTACCTTCTGAGCCATCCTTCTAACCCTGAAACTTTATTTGAAAGAAGTCCTTTATTCTCCACATACAATGGGAGGCAGACTTCATTGCTCTACAGCTGGTCCACAATCAATTGTTCAATGTACACTCTTTAGTTTTTATGCCAATGCAACGTGAATTGTATAGAAATATGAATATTTTTGAGTTTTTTCTTTGTCTAGGATAGGTAATAACTGCTGCAATACATTCAAAGTGTAAGAAGAGATCATAATGAAAGCAGCAGGACATAGTTTTCCTCACAAAGGAAAGTCACTTCTACTCTGTTGTGTGCTGTGCTGATATACTAGGATACTCAATCAAATGAGTATAATAAATGTATCACTAGTATATTTTCAATTTATGATGGGTGTAATAGGATATGATTCAGTGTTACTTGAGAAGTATCTATGTTTATCCTGTATATATTCCTCATCATACATGACATCAATCTGGAAAGGACTAAATATGTCAAATTTAATTTTAAGAAATTTCTTTAGGTACATCAGAGTTACTGCCACTAAAACCCATAAATACTTTTATCAGTCATTTCTTCTTCAAAATCTTATGTTTACTTTCAAATTTAATTTGTTCTGGCAAAAAAGTATATTATCTTACTGTCACATCATCAGCTGTAATAATCTTATCTTCACCTGCAACTTTTATTATTATTAGTGAGAATAACCATTGACAGCAAAAGTTAAGCCAAGTGAGTTAGTGAAGTACAGTTGACAGATGAAGTCAGTGTCACTCGGGCCTGTTGGAAAGGAACTCAGCAACTCAGTTTGCATCTCCTCAGTGAGGCTTCGTCCAACATTTTGTTGCTAAAGAAACTTGCAAGATGTTTAATGATCAAGTAGGTTTCATACAGAGACACAAGGATGGTTCAAAACATATAAGTCAATAAATGTAACCCACCATATAAACAGACTAAAAGACAAAATCTATGCGATCAACACCTTAGATGCAGGAAAGATCTTTGACAAAAATCCAACACCTTTTCATGCTAAATGTCCTGAAGAGACTAGGGGAACAAGGGACATGCCTCAACATAGTAAAGGCAATTTCCAGCAAGTCCATAGCCAACATCAACCTAAATGGGGGAAAACACAAAACATTTCCTCTAAAATCAGGAACAAGAAAAGGTCGAGCACTCACTGTATAGAGATTCAATACATCCCTTGAAATCTTAGCTAAAGGTATCAGTTAAAGAAGATCAAAGAGACATACATATGACAGGAAGAAGTCAAATAATTCTTATTTACAATTGATATGATTGAATATATACATATATATGCATATGCAATAGATATAAAAATATATGTATATATGAGTATATGTGGATATATATATATATATATGACACTAAAAATTTCATCCAGGAAACTCCTACAGCTGATAAACACTTTCAGCAAAACAGCAGGCTAAAAATTTAGTACTTCCAAATCAGTAGCCTTCCTATATACAAATGACAAACGGACTGAGATAGAAATCAGAGAAACAACAAATTTCAAAATAGCCTCAAAAAGTATCTTGGGGAAACTTTAACCAAGCAAATGAAAGACTTCCATAATAAAAACTTTAAGACATTAAGACACTTAAAGAAATTGAATACTGTATCAGAAGATGGAAAGATCTCCCATGTTCATGGATTAGGAGGCTTAATATAGTAAAAGAGGCCATCCTACCAAAAAAAATCTACAGATTCAATGTAATTCCCACCAAAATTCCAACACAAATCTTCTCAGAACTTAAGAGGACTATTTTCAACTTCATATGGAAATGTAAAACACTCAAGATAATTAAAACAATCCTGAATAATAAAAGAACTACTGGAAGTATCAATAATCCTGAACTCAATTCACTACAGAGGCATAGTAATAAAAACAGCAGGCTATTGACACTATAAAAAAGATAAGTCGATTAATGGAATCAAACTCAAACATAAATACACACACATAAAGTCCTGTGATTTTTGAAAAAGAAGCCAAAGATACACACTGGAGAAAAGACAGAATCTCCAATAAACGTGGTAGTCACATTTGATGGCTACATGTAGAATCATGCAAATATTTATCACTCTGCACAAAATTCCACTCCAAATCAATGAAAGACCTCAACCTAAGGCAAGATACACTTAATTTGATAAAGGAGAAAATGGAGAATAGTTTCGAACTCATTAGCACAGAAAAGGACTTTCTGAAAAGAACAATGATAACACAGGTGATAAGAACAACAATTAATAAATGTGACCTCATGAACCTCATGAAATTGAAAATTTTCTGTATGGCAAAGGAGACCATCATTCAGACAAATTCGTAGCCTACAGAATAGGAAAAAAATTTTAACCAAGTATATATCCAATAGAGGGTTATCATATATATGCATAAATAACTGAAAAAAGACACCTAGAAAATAATTAACTCAATTTAAAGATGGGGTACCTATCTAAATATAGAGTTCTTAAAAGAGGAAATAAAAAGGGCTGAGAAACATTTAAAGTGTCCAGCATCCTTAGTCACCAGGGAAATGCAAATCAAAACCACTTTGAGATTTCATCTTATGCCACTCAGAATGGCCAAGATCAATAAAACAAGTGACAGCCCATTGGGTGAGGATGTGGATTAAGGGATCACTCATCCATTGCTGGTGGGACTACAAGCTAGTAGAGCCACTATGCATATCAGTGTGTTGTTCCTCAGGAAGCTGAATAGATCTATCTCAAGATCCAGCTATTTCACTCTTGGGCATCTACTCAAAGGACTCTACACCCTACTACAGAGACATTTGCACATCCTTTTTCATTGCTAATCTATTCATAATAGCAGAAATTGGAAACAGACTGTCAATGGAAGAGTGGATAATGAAAATGTGGTACATTTACACAAAGGAATATTATTCAGCTGTTTAAAGTTGAATTTCTCAGAGAAATGGATAGAAATAGAAAAAAAATCATCCAGAGTGAGGTAATCTAGACCCCTAAAGAGAAATAATGTATGTATTCACTTATATGTGAATGTTAGCTGCTAAGTCTTCAATAAACAAGCTATAATACATATAGGCACAGAAGTTAGATATAGAGTAATGGACTAAGGAGTGGCTCATCACCCTAAGAAGGGAAAATAGACTAGACAGTTATGGATGGATATTGGGGAACTAGAATTGGAAGACATAATGGAGACGGCTAAGAAAGAAGAGGCAAAGGAGGAATATTAGGAGGGACAGCTTAAAGAAAGAGTCATTTGAGGATTTATATGAAAACTTGATACAGAAAATGTTTCCTAAAATATATACATATATGAATGTGATCTAAAAGAAATTGACAAATAACAGGGGAGACAGGACCCTAACTAGATATCTCCTGTGACTGAATGAAGTCTCCAGTCTGGGAATGGGTTTCATTTAATCATGCTGTTGGTCAAAGAAGCCCAATGGGAACCCCTAAACAACCCAGTCTATGTGTTCCTCCCCACAAACTAATGGTAAGTTTCTATTGCTGAAGATAACACCTACACAACTCATTGAACATGGAGAAGTTGAGTTGATGCCTACCTAGAGTCCTCACCCATACTGACTTGTTCGTGGTACTGGAAAACATGCTGAATGCTATCAAAAGAAGAAGGTAAATACCAGCCCAACTACAAACTATTTGATATACAATGGTGATCTACCTGCAAGATATGCTACTATAATAGTTGCACAAACTTGTGGAAGTGACCAACCAATATCTGGTTAGTTATAAGGCCCATTCCATGAGATGGAACCAATCTCTGATATTTATCAAGTGGCCAAGAACCTGAAAACAGATAGGCCAGGTACCTAAGGGGAAAAGCAAATACTGATAAAGGCACGTAGCAATGAAATGACTCCTAATGACATTCTGCTATACACATAGGTCAGTCATCCATTATCAGAGAAGATTCCTCCTGTAGTAAATGGAATAAATACAGAGACCCACAGCCAGACAATGTGCAGAGAGTGAAAAACCATGGAACATTTATTCCTAAAAGGGATGTCTCTATCAAATCCCTCCCTTTGAGGCTAGTGAACTTTGTGGAAAGAGAAGCAGAAAGATTGTAAGAGCCAGAAGGAATGGAGGACACCAAGGATTCTAAACACAACACTATCAAAGCAAATATGAATTCACAGAGACTGTTACAGAAAGCCCAATCTGGTAATGTAAGCCAGATGAGGACCCAGCCCTGAGTGGTACATTGACACAGCCACCACCCCTAATCCAGGAGCTATCTCAAACTGATAACTGCTTACAACTGAAAACTTACTTTTCTCCAATAGAGTCTCACTAAGAATTCAAGCCATTTTAGAGGGAAGGCCCCATGGCCAGCAGTACATGGACAACACAAAATGAACTCAATAGCACTTAGGGAAGTTATTTTTCTCATAACTCTTTGTCAAGGCTTTTTCATTTTTCCCTTACATATCCTTTGAGAATTTATTTGTTTTATTTTATTTTTTATTATTATTATTAAAAATTTCCACCTCCTCCCCTCCTCCCAA
>LOEQ01013256.1:1399-22261 GCA_001685075.1 Bramus lutescens | reverse complement strand
CTTACCCTGTCTTGGCAAGATTTGACAGTTCTGCTTATCCATTTCCGGATACTACGTATTTTGTCAGTGGTTGAGATATGGGCAGTTCCTTGCCCAAAGGCCAGTTTAGCCAAGAAGAAAACAAGCTTCCAGGGGAGTGTCTTTGGTGCTCAACACTCGGGAATAGATTGGTTTTGCCAGGAGTGATTGTGTCTCACTACCACAGAACTCAAAGTTAAATTAAATGCCATTTTCTACAGCTCTTTGAAGAGGTTGATGATTATCTATCTATACAGAATATAATTTCTATATATCTAAAAAACCTGATTAGTCTAACTATAAAATGACAAACATAGATGACTATTCATCTATAATTTTAATACCTATCTAACTTAAAGACTAAGACAATAAACAACTGTGCAATAAATGAGGACAATAACCTCCAAATGTAAACAATGTATAAGTATCTTGATCAGAGGTAGAAAATAAAATTTGCTATGAAATATTTAAATGAAAGTTAGAAAATATTTACCCATATTGAAATAGAAAAAAATAGTATAGAAATTATAGAAGTCTGAACATCCTTTTCAGTGCTTTTTAGATCTCTAATTGATGTCAAATTAATTGACTGGGCTTCTGCTAATTAGCACTTCAAAGTAAAATAACGTTTCCTTCAAAGTTAAAATCATCCTATAATGAATTTCAACGTTATACAGAGTTAAAGAGTACTTTGATTTAAGATATAGAAGTGATAGAATGCTTGTGCCAATTTCAAAATGTAACATTATTTGTATGTAAATATAAAAACTCGCTGATTTCCATTAAATATAAATGGCAAGCCCTTATACATCATAGCTGCCAAATGGAATTTTTTAGAGTTGTACCTCTATGCAGCATTTCATCCATCTTCTTGATGGGTTAGAAAGATTGATATCTGGAATGAAAGGTACAATGAGACAAGGAAAAAGGAAGCCAAAGCTGCTAAAAATGCTAATAATAAACAGAACCATCTAACAGCTATCATGTTGAATTGTGGGACGAGCATATGTATTGATTAAAATATTTCAGCAAGATATATTAGACCATAAAAAGAGAATGCATTTATGTGTTATGTAGCATACAATTAAAATGTCTCACATAAATAAGTTGCATTTTGTGAGAAATCAGTTTTAACTTCCACTAGCAAAAATATGAAATATTGTTCATTCTACTGCATTGTTTACAAAGTGTTTTTTGATTAAATCAAGCTCCAAATTCAGCATTAGATCACAGCGAGGAAACACTTGCACAGAAAACCCATTTCCTTTGCTTCTCAAGGCCAAGAGAACTCACCAAGTGTCTCAGTTCCAGAAAATGTGGTGGTAGGGACTTCCTAAAAACACACCTCTCATAATCCTCCTTTTTGGAAGGTTGATGCTTAACTATAATTTCCACAAACAGAAAAAGATCACAGGTAACTTAGTGCTCTAGACCTAGCAAGCCTGGGTTCTTTTGTCTTTTAAATGTCAAGAATAATGTCTTAAGGAGACACTCTCTGTGGAAATGAGTGGGATCTAAGCATAACTTCAATGCATTCCCTGATATGTAAGCATGCTTCTTCTTGTCTTTAAATCATTTTAAAAATAGATTACATCAGAAATCTAAAATCAACTTAATGAAATTTGATGGCCTCTGACAATATTTATGGGTCTTCATAGGTTAATTCCTTCACTATGGCTTAATTAAAAATGTTCTCTGCATATTTTCTTACCTTAGTGCTATGAAAACTACCTCATACAATAAGTGCTAATTACAGAGAGAGTGCAATCAGAGAGAAATTGTTAAATGTGTGGCCCATAGAAACTTCATAACATAGGAATGATTTTAATGAATGTGAAGAATTTTAAACGCTTAGGGTAAGGTTTGCATCCCCTTCAGAAGGTATTTTAAAAGTAGCAAACTTTCTACCACTTAACTTTAAATAGCAGAACTCCCAGCTGAGTCATGGAATGATTGCTCTACTTGTAAGTATTCAGTATGCATGAAGTTTTTGAGACACAAAATATGCATAGCCTGAGTATGGGTCAGCTCCACATATCAACAAAATGAAAGTAAAATTTCAGGTCAATGAATGTCAACATATGGAGTCTTTGATGCTCATGTGATTCAATCACTCTCTTTCTTACAGGACACCAGCGTAAGCCAGCTATCCTCTTCATAAATGAGAATGCCACTTGCTTAAGTCTGATATAGATTTCAGGGTTTTTTCACTAATATAATAAAGTACTTTCTTAAAATTTTCTTAAAAATGAAAGCTATTTTTTTCAATATGGAAAACTAATTTAGTCATAAGGTCAATGAATATTAAATCTATGTAATTAAATAACATAATCTATGTTACATGATCTGGTATGAGTCAAACATTTATTAATATTTGTAAGAAATATAGACGTTCATCATAGTAACAATCCACTCTCTTCTACACGTTTGTGCAGCTTGCAACAACTTTAACAATGTTCTACTTGGTCACATTCTAATCCTGACTCTGTACTGTTGATGACTGATAAGCTCCTGATTTAGAAAATCGGTGGTAGAGCAGGGACTTCAGAAAAAGACACAAAGGTTCCTATGTCTTGGTTAAGGAATGGGTATGCTACATTTGAGAGGTGGGTTATTGAAGTGTTCATCACAAGTCGATAGGTAAGATACTGTGTCCAAAAAATGGCATCTCCCAGGGGCAGACAAGAAAATGTGTTGTATGTGAGGTCCTGGTTTCAAAGATTAGTGATATGATTCGCAGCATCTGTTCAGTTAACAAAATACCAAATCAAGAGAAGTCATTAGAGTTTAGATAGGTGAACATGAGGCAGTGTACAGAGTCTCTGTTTTGAGCTCTGTCAAGCAAGACAAGCAATAGTTTTGCTTCTATTGCTCAGTCTCTGACCAAATGTGACAGGATGAGAATTTTGACTTTTCACCAGGGGAAATGGAGATTCTAGTGAGAGGTAGAAATACATAAGATCCCCCAGTCAGCAGCTACAAGAATACAAAAGTTAAATAATAGAGCGGATGAGATTGAGACTGGGTTGATATGTAACCAAATAACAGAGGGTCTAAGAGTAAAGAGTGGAAAAATACTAGGAAGTCTAAAGAGAACAGGAAATTTGAATGGGAGCAATACTCAGGTATAGCGCTCAATACTGCTAAATGGCTTTCTCTGTCCAATGAAAAACATTACTATTCTTGAATATAAGCACCATTTATTCTGTGAAAATAGAAAGAAAATCATGGGAAACACTTCAGAGGATTTTAATCCCTTAGAACACATGTTTAAGTAAGAAGGGGTATACTAAATAATTAAAGATATTAGTCTATGTATACACAAAATGTTATATACAGTTGATAGAGTATATGTTTTTCATTTTTTAGAAAAATTCAATGTCAGCAATATATTCCATTGTAATCACTGACATGTAGTATGAAGAGTTTTATATGAAGGTGAAAACTGCCAAGTAACAAGAATCAAGTTGTGTGTGGTATCCTAAGAAGGTAGACATTGACCTTAGAATTTAGTCATGTGTGACTTACCCCTTCCTACCAGCTCATAGTTCTTAATAAACCACATTCTAGTCCCTTTGGCTTTCTCTTTCTAAAACAACTTGGCTTATGTTCTCCTTAATTATTGTCTTTGCTCTAGCTGTTTCTTCAGTCTGGAACACTCTCTACATGGCTGGCTTATTCCATTATCAATTATCACCTATCATTTCCCTCTGTGAGAAATTTTCTCTCAATACCTCATTTTTTGACCTTCCTTCCTGCATACCATGTATCATAATGGGTAATAGTTTGCTTTCTGTCTGAATTTATGAATAAATGTATTTATCCACTTCTTATTCTCCTTCATATTCTCCCCTTCCTTCTGGAATGTAAAGGCGAGTCTCCTTATTTGTATTATTTACTTTATTTAATCAATATTTGGTTAATAAATGTGTAAATGACTAAGCCAATTCAGAAGAAATATCTACATGTGCAAATTAGTTGAGATTTGTAAGGATTGCATTATTAAGCTCTCGTTTAAAGTAGCATGTATAATCATAATAGAAATCTTCAAAAGTTGCAAAAAATATATAAAAATATTATGTTCCTGGTTGGAAAGTAAAGACTTAAGTGGTTTTATATTTCTTCTCTGCCTTTCGTGACACACATCTTAACATAGTTGAATTTGTAACCACCACACTATAGTCTGTGTTACCTGGATGTCATAACTGTTATCCCTGCCACTGGAATTCTCACTAAATTCATGCTTTTTGTTAGTGTGTCACATAGAGTCTCCTTGAATATTTATTGTGTTGCTTGATTTTTGTTAGGCTTTCTTGTTTTAATAAAATTCTAATTTCATAGGGATTCATGATATAGCAGTCTGCAGCCACTAGAATTCTTACCCTTCAAGAAGTGATAGTCAATACTAATATGATGTCATGCTTTATGCTCCTAACTGCTTCTACCAGGCTACACCTCAGAATATTAAAGCAAATTATTCTTAAACCATGACAAAGCCCAATTACCCTAGAAGTACTTGCTCTGATTTATGATGGTTTGCAATTGTAATTGATGTCTTAAACCTAACATCTCATATCTTATAATGTTAATGGAATGAGGTTGTTAGTCACATAATCGTCAACCACTGTTTACGAGACACTGAGTAACTTATATTTATTCAAATTTGTAAGTTAGCACCAGTGTAGTTTATAGCAAGTCCGTTAAAGAATTTCATGGCAATGTGTTCTTGGGAAAGAAAGTAGAATGTGTAACTTAGAAATATAAAAGTAGAGGCTATAATTTGTCATCTATCTCCAGTAATACCCTGGGAAGTAAATGCATATGAGAAGAAGATATGGGTGGACAGTGGGGTGGCCAATCAATGGAGAGTGTTGCAGTCATGACAGATGATGTTGCAAGTTTTGATGGTATAAGACTGAAGTTAGAAGGATGAAGGAGATGAGTGGCTAGAGACAGATCACAGAGCTAGAGATCTTGCAGAATATTAGGAGATGTAAGAAGACTTTGAACTTTATCCCACTGGCACTGTGGAACCACATGGATATTTAGGACTTTGGAATTACTGTGGAATTTGGGGAAAGACTGGATCCAGACGGACTCAGTCAAATGAGAATACAATAGTAGGTCATTTGTAGCAGCTGAAAATATAGAGCAAAAAGTTAACATATGACATTCTGGACTTCAGTTCACTATTACTTTTGAACAAATGCTATAACATTAAAGAGAGAAATGAAGATAAATAAGAAATAAATTATACACATTAATTTTTAATTTAAAAGGTCCCATTGAGTATATTCATTACACAAGGTATGTGTGACACACAGACATTCCACACAAGTGTGTATTTTATGAGCACATTGCTCATTCCTTTCTTTATCCTATTCTATTCCCGTCCCTTGGAATTAGTCCTTACAAATTCACCCAAATAGTTTCACGGATACATAAATATCATGCACACATATGCGACTTTATATATCTATTCAGAATATGGAAACCATCGTTGAGATGATACAACATTTGTTTCTCTGTGACTGAATTCGCTTATAATGATTACTTCTCCTTATGTCTATATTCATGCACCTATAAATCCCTGTTCTTCTTATGACTAAGAAGAAAGTCACATTTTTTTCTCTCTCTCCGTGTGTGTGTGTGTGTGTGTGTGTGTGTGCACATGACATATTCCTGGTCAATTTCCCTTTATTTTTAATTAGATTGGTTCAATAACTTAGCTAAAAATAGTGAAAATTTCTCTCAATAAAATTTAATGTTCAGATATCTGTGATGGGCTGAGGTGGAGTGGTTTGGTAAATGCTCAGGAATGGTACAACTGGATCACATGAGAGGCCTGCAGCTGTTTGGAAGTTTACATACCTACTACTGGTTTATAAGATTTCTCTTTTGTCTATATCTGTTGTCTCTTTTTAAAATGGTAGACATACATTCTGACTCAGGTGAGATGGAATTTCAAAAATCATTTTGTTTATTAAATTTACTGTTTCATCAATAGAGTTTTAGATGAAAGAAGGCATCAATAAGGAAGTAAGGAAAAAGGACACAGAAATGAGTGGGCTAAGACAGTTTTTTTGAGAGATTGTGACTTTTAGGAATACGGGGGTCTCTACTCAATCCTGAAGACCAGAATTTGCTGTTCTAAGAGAAGTGGTCTTTGAGGCAGAAATAGCATTGACAGACAGCTGAAACACTAAACTTATTTAAGCCTAAACGCTGAACTTTCACATTTTGAAAGGAAGTATAAGAGTGAGAGTGTGTGCAGTGTCTGGATGATAAGGACAGAGTGGGTAAGAGACGGGGAGAAACTCAGAAATGCTAACTAAAGCCCATCCATCGCTGTAATAATTAGGGTGGGAATCAGAAGTCCTAAGTGATAGTGACTAACAGGAATGCTGGGTTTTAGCTTTCCTTACCTGGAAGAGAAAGGCTGTGTTTTGTGTAGCATGATATTCTGGTATGTAACATTCTCAGTATAAGTAGATTCAGTACTTTATGACCCAGTCCTTCATTTTTATTTATTTATAGTTAGTTTTATTTTTGAAAATAAAATGCATTTTGTATGTATTCAAGGTAATTTGATTGCATTCTCATTGATCATTGTCCTCTGTCTTCTCACTATATCTAAATCCCCTTTTGCATCCCCTGACCCCTACACATTATATGACATTCATTTACTGACCTGTTGAGTATTGCATACTTAAACATTCTTGAAGCATTATTCTCCAGACTGTGAGCATATTATTGTTGGTCACACCACTAAAAAATTACCCCATTCCACTCCTTCCAGCAAACATCTAATACAAAAAGTTTCTTTTGGAAGGCTCAGGCCTCATGAGCCCCTTTATAGCCCATGATGGGATAGGGAAGATTAGAATCTGGTGTGGATCATGGGTAGGAAATCACATCCAGCTGTGAGTTCAGGAGTACAATGACCATTCCATATATTCAATCACATTCTGAAGTAGTATTCTACCCCTCTCTTCTCGTACATTCTTCAAAACACCATATCTGGGATGTTCCATGAGCCTTGAGTAATTGATGCAGACATCCAAATTAGGAATGAGGATTTTTGATATTTCTTAACTGCCCAGGTAGGGAATCATTCAGACCAATTGTCCAGAGTCAACAGATTGGGAACACCAAATTGTAGCAGGCTTTCTTTGGGCCACCAACCACCTCCCAAATTATGACACAGAGATTTCTTATTAGTATGAATGCTCAGCCTTATCTTATGCTTGTAACTTATAACTCATACTAGCTCTTATAACTTAAATTAACCTGTTTCTTTTCATCTACATCTTGCTTTGGGGATTTTTGTTTTTCTTTCAATCTGTATGTCCCATTTCATGTCTTCTGTTGGGTGGCTGCTTGCTGACTGGACCCCAGTATCTCCCTGTCTTTTCCCCTTGTTCTCTCTCCATTCTCCTGAAATTACATTCCTTCTACTTATTCTCTCTGCCTACTAGCCCTGCCTATCCCTCTACTATCTAACTATTGGCCGTTCAGTTTTTTATTAGACCAATTGGGTGCCTTAGGCAGGCAAAGAAACACATCTTTATATCATTAAACAAATGCAGCATAAACAAATGCAACGTACCTTTATAGTCAAAATAATATTCCACAACACCAAATAGTGAATTAACCAGTGCATGCCACTGCCTGCTTAAAGAAAAACTACAGCTTCAGGAGTTTTCTGAACTACCTCCTCCTACATCCATTAGTCACATTTCTAACAGAAGAGTTCAAGCAGGCAGCAGAGACACATTCCTATTCCAACAGAAACTTGAAGCAGCAGAATTTGGAGGGTACCACCAGTCCTGCCAAATGCTAACATCACACACTCTATTTCACTGCCCAGCCTGGCATGTATAAACACCAAGAAATCTTAAAAGACACTAATGAGATTAGTTAGAAGGCAATTTAGACTAAGCAAGTGTTTGAGAAGTTTCTACTAAGACTAATAAGGTGATTTTCTAATAAAATCCTGGATATTTAAAATATTTTATCTCTCTAAATAGATGATCTTCCTGCTCAAAAAAACCATTGTCAAGTTAAACTGCTACTAGTGATAATCATAGCTAAAAAATTGTCAGCATTCAAGGTAATTTTCTATCATCAATTTTCCTAAGAAGGAAAAAATCAGTAAGAATCCAAATTTTCAACTTGTATATGAAAATGACATATATTCAAGTTTCATCTCTATTTTCTTTCTGCATATCAATTCTATATATCAGGCTTTACAGATTTGTTGGTCCTTGGATCACATCACGTGCACTTGTAATGCCCAAAAGCTTTGGTCCAAGGACAATCAGTGATAGACATATTTTAGATGAGTATTCAGGATGACAAACTACATGTTTGACATGTAAATGGCAAAATCATTGTTTTAATTACTGGGTATGACAACATTACAGGAAGAGTTTTCAAATTTAAACTGGCACACTTTTAAATGATGGAGTTGCTGCAGTAGAGAACTATTTAATTTCAACTTTCTTGCACACCTAGGTCTGCTGAGACCATATTCATAAGTAAAAATAGGATTGCTAGGATTGTTATCATAAAAGCATATCTCCATATGTCATATAGAACTTCTCAATTTGATATGTTTAAGCATTTCTAAAGGCAACTTTTAATAACATATAAAATAACCTTACACTTGTGTTATAGAAAGCTAAATGGACAGGTTTCATGTGCTGTGGCATCTCCAGTGCGTCAGAGATATTTCTTTCTTTGGCTGAGAACAAATGGGAATAATAAACTGTGACCATTGTTCCTATAGAAGGTACAGGGAACCTGAATGGCTGTCCACAAACAATACATTAGATCTGTAGCAAGGATGGGAAAACTCCAAAATTCAGACTCTGTTTACATTTAAAAAGACTCAGAGCCTGCAGTCTTCCCTGGCTATAGATCTACAGAGAACAGTTAAGTGAGACAAGGCTTGAGAGACACTGCCCATGTGAACATGGAGAACAAGATCGGTTGTCATAACAGCTATACTAGAGCATCACATGTGACCCACCCCTTATGTCCCAAAGCAAGAATGAGAGCATATTTTACTTTCAGAAAAACTGCCGCATTGCCCAGAAGATCTGCACTGAATTGTGCGAAAGCCTAGTTGACAGGTTTCCAGCTGAGTTCCAAATCAATGTGTGGCTGAGAGGGATGTTTCCAGCAAGCTAATGAACACATTCCTGGAGACCAGGGCCCGTGTTCCAGCAATGATGTCTTCGGCTGTTGKGTAAGAGAGTGAGGAAGMACTAAGACTCATGGACCAACCAGCTGATTTTTCTGGYTTCRGAGGGCAGAATGGCGATCAGGGTACTAGCAAGCTGCAGCAGGCTGAGCAGGTAGCATGTGCCTTAGAGGAGCAGCTCTCTTCTTAGTGACTTTAGTTCCTTCTGGTTTGTAATGTGTGTCTGTATTTCCAACATATATTCTCAGTCTGATATTAATCTGAGCAGTTGCATGTATTATGTATAATCTATTTTTCTTATGCAATGCATTAGCATACACATATAATGTGCATTTCCATTTTTGAATGGAGATTTAATTCTTAAAAAAATCCACACTGCACATACTTTATTCATTATTAAGAAAGATGGAATAAAATTATAATTTTTGTTTCATATATCTGGGCAGTTGTATCAAAGTTACCATTATCTTAGGGGGGCCTAAAATCAATAGAAATATATTTATCCTCATTATGCATGTTGAGAAGTGCAAAATCAAATTGTCATCTAATTTAGTGTTTGGAGAGGTTCTGGTATAAAAGAGGAAAGAGGTCCTCTCACAGAAATGCTACATCAGGATAATGGTCTCAGGGACTCACCACTCAGAAGTGCTCGCCTCCAGAGGATCAATGTCCAACACATCATGTGAGCTTTTAGGTTTGAGGTATGTTTTTGGGGAGGACACACTCAGTTTGCAACACAGTGTGCTTTACAGATATCTCTTGTGGGGTCTGAATTTGTGTACACAGGCCTACAAATAAACTTCAATAGGTCTGATTTCTGATCAAATAATTAAAGTTAATCCATTTGATAACTCCAATAGATAGAACACATAAATAAAATATTCAAGAGATGGAGGAGTTATTAGGGTCCCAAATGATATTTCTGCATCTTTAAAACATGCTAGTGTCAAAGTTAAATCTCTCTGTCTTGATAGTAGGAGCCTGTAGACATGTTAGTTAGCAGTTAAGAGGGAAGGCCTCTGTACACTGAATGTGATCTAGCTGAATTCTTCTGATGCTTTATTTTCAAAGTTATGTGGGTATTTATCCTTGAATGCAGGGGTCTAAGAGGACAGTAGTGGGGTGGGTCCCCTCAAAATAAAGTCATATTATATGTATTTAAGCATTTCTTTCTCAAGGCTGGAGAGATGACTCAGTAGCTAAAAAGGCATAGTACTATTTCAGAAGACAGATATTTTATTCCCAGGCCCCACAGAAATTAATACCCACGTGTACCACCAGTTCCAGAATATTCAAGGAAGGCCTCTGACCTCTGTGGACACATCCAGTCACATGCACACCCACATGCATGCACACACACATACATGTAATTAAAAATATTAAAACTGCCTTTAGAAATTATATTATTTAATATTCAAATATTTCAATATAAAGTATTTCAGTATCCTGAATATAGATCTTTATTTATTTTGTCAAATATCTGTATATGTCTTAAATATATAAAAACTAACAAAATACACATTATTCTCTAAGACAGGAACTAAGTCATGAGACGTTTAGGTACATTTGTCCAAGCTTTGGGGTGGGAAAGCACAACAAACGAAATATGGAAGTGGAAGAGGCAATACTGCGATAGGCAGAATGATGGAAGCAAAGAGCTAGCAGACCCAAAGCATGAATGAAAATTCCAAGAGCAAACCCCCTATATTGCAGGTTAATTAGAATGGAGAGTGGTCTGGAGAGAGGCCTCTGTGGTTAAGATACTCAGTGCCCTTGTAGAGGACTTGAGCTCCCAGCATTCACTAACTGTGAATACAGTTTGAGGGGGCCCCACCCCACCACTGGCCTCTCAGATGACTGCACTCAGGGATAAATACCTAAATATGCACATAGCATTGAAAATGAAATAAAACATTAAAAAGTTTAGTTGATAGAATTCAGTTGATGGAAACCTCCCCTCCGTACTGAATGTGGGAATGCCTGCTAACATGCTACAGGTTCGAACTATCAAATCCATTGAGAGTTTTAGCTTTAACACCAGTGTGTTTCAAAGTATGCAAAGTTTCAAAGTATACCAAAATGTAGGAATGTGATTTGGAATTCTCATATGTCTTCACTCTCTAGTGCTGTTCACTTTTAATTACGTAGGGACAGAATGGGAGGGACTGGGCGAGGGGAAGGCATAGATTCTAGAAGTTCCTGTGCCTTGTTTGGAAATCAATATTAAACAAAATTTTAGTGATGAGCATTTGTTAGATATTGGTAGTATACTCTATTCGGTATAGCAACAAAGTAAGCCCGAGTAGTTCAGGGAGGTAGTTTCAACATTGCTTTTACAAAATTGAAATTAACTCTGCGCTTGGATCCCTGGAGGGTACTTAGCTATAATTCGGTTAACTATTGCTTTCAAAACATAATGTCATTTGTGGTCTTTAAGATTCCCAGTCAGGGACAAATACATTATTTCTGTGAATATCGTTGTCAATAAATGTGCCAACAAAAGATGCCTGTGCATTCAGAATCTATCCACCTTTGTTCTTTATATAATATAAGAGTATTATTTTTAACGCTATATCTTGAGCTATTAGCAATGTCACTTATGAGAATAATGCCCTGGGGCTTCTACCATGTAGCAAACAAGATCACTTCCTATAGAGGACGCATTTCAGGTTAGGATATAAACATCGTTTTGGAGCTAGAAAGACAGCTCAGCAATTGAACGCACCTGCTACTCTTCCGGAGGACACAGTTCACTTGCCAACATCCACATGGCATACCTCAACGCTACAGGAATGCTGAGATACAATGCAGCAAGCATAGCGAGCACTGAAACAATGTACCGCCTCCAAGACCCAGGAACAGACTTTATACGTTCTGTTCTTTGGAAGAATGAAATATAAGTGGGCTGTGGAGAAGGTTCTGTAGTTAAAAGTGCAAACGCTCTTGCAGAGGACCAGACTGTGGTTCTCATCACCACACTGGGCTCACAGGAGTCATTAACTCTGAGTACCCGAAACCTTCTTGACAGTACCACTGTACTCACATGTGCTAGAGCATCCCTCACAACACACATATGCACAAAACTAAAAAGTTTTAAAAATAAACCTTTAAATAAACAAAATCAGGAAAGGGAAGATGACTTTTCTGAACTCCACCCAGGTCACCTTGATCATATGTCACAGAGGCACTTACAGATGCAAATGTGTGCAGAAATTACAGATACAGCATGTGTTTGCTCATGATTCTCAGATAAAGGACCAACTTTTCACAAGCTTAAGGTACACTTAATAGGTGTGTGCCATGTACACATGTCCAGGTCATTTGTTTAGACCATCATACTTGTTTTAAATTTCTGTGAACACTAAATTGATAATTTGAATATTTTACTATTAGATGCTTCAGTTTTCATTATGAATTGAGAATAGAAAGTTATATAACCGAGTCTTCCAGACATTCTCTAGTTTANAATTTGAAACATGGGGAGATTATATAAGACAGAAATAAAAGTATTTTTAAAAACCTAACTTAGGCTGGAGACAAGCTTTGTCAATCAGAGAAAGCCTGCCTACCTACACTTTTACAAACCAAACTCTCACACTAAATACTGTTGGTGAGTAGCAGGTAAGGAGGGAAGTTTTCTCAAAATGTGTGCTATTTAAAAATGGATTTGAAATATTAAATTACAAATTATTTGGAATTGTCCTCATCCAATATTAGCAAAAGTACTACAACTGTTTGGAACTCTTACAGATGTTTGGACTCCCTACGCATCAGGACTCAGTGTCTGTCTACACAAAGACCATTTATACAGTGTCAGAGTGGGACACAGTCCAGTGCTCTGCTCTTCACTCCACAAACATGACTGGAGTCCTGGTAATCTGCTCATTACCCTGGAGGGCCGATTTCAGCAACATAACTTTGTTTTCAATTATTAGAATTATAACAGACTCTCCATCTTCTCACGTGCTAGTTCCCTTGTCTCATTACTTGCAGACACCCGCTCACATTCATTTTATAATTAGGTTGGGTGCACAGCAGAACCGCCATCTAGGTTGAAGCCCCTCTCCTGGAGTTCTAGTTGTCCCTTGCTGTTCCTACCTCAGCAGCCCTATTCTAATATATGTTTATTTACTTCCTGTGATCATCATCAGACTTTACTTTTTGCATATATTTACTTTTTGCTGATATAATCAGGGAGATGAAGTTACTGTTACCAAGATTTATGTTTAATCAATTTGTGGTTTTGAGAAACTATCTGCTTAGCCTATTAAATTAATTTTCTTTTTGCATCTTGTGATTCAACACAAAATCTAATTTATTATTTTTAACTAGTCTTGCTATGCTTCATAACTGATGGTGAACTCATTATTTAGTTCAAACTTACCTTCAACTTTCAATAATTTCTCGGCCTCAGCCTCACAGGTGATGGGATTATGTGTGTCACCATATGTAACTCTGATATTTTATATGCTTTTCTTTTCTATATAAATGTTTGTGGCACAAAATATAAATAATGAAATCTGGAATTAAATAGAAAGCATTACTTAAGTAGGACTAGGTGCATTAGCCCATGAAAAAATGAAACAGTTGGTAATCATGGTACTCTTTGCAGATGCACGAATTTACACGATAGAACTTCGGATTGTTGGTCTCTACTCTAGGAATTCAAGCACCCACAATTGCAGAGTTTGAAACAGAACACAGTTAGGAAACATGAGAAGTAGTGCTTCTCCCTCCCACAAGAATGCTCAAGACTCTCACTAACATTACACACTCAAAGCTTCCACCTTACAAGAGACATCTTTCTTTCCAAGAGCTACATCCTGATGACTGTCCATCTCCTACAGCCATATTTTGAATGAGTGCAGAAGGTCAACCAATGTAGATGCAACATGGTCACCTCCAGAAAGCGACTGAGGGTCGTCTTGATTTGTAGTAAACTATCCTGGAACTTCAGATCACACCCCAGCATCACTATGCCTTTCAATTCGTTTGCTTTTCTTACAAGAGAAAACAGCTACACCAGTTTTCCCTGGCCAGAAACTCTAGTCTACTTTGTTGCTATGCTTTAGGTTAGCTAAAAGGAAACTATTCTAATCAAAGAAGTTATTCCAATTACAAGGTTAAACTTACTAACAGGGACTATAAATATCCAAACTGTGTTCCTTTATGCTTTAAATACATTCACACCCTTTGTAACATAACATCTCTATTTTTTATGTAATTATACTCCTTCTAGAATTTTCTGCAGAGACATTAAAGTGTCACACCTTTATACTTTTTAATAATTGTATACTATGGAAACTGAAGACTAGAATCTGAAGAACCTTTCACATAAACGAAACCAAAAATGATTATCACATTAAGACAGCAGAAGAAAACATTTTTAAACCAAAATCAAGAACGTAGAGGCTCACATACTTTCCCACATAAAAGGAATGTCTTTAAATGCAGTTTTTAAAACCAAATAACCATTTTCTCTAAATGTGATCTTGCGTCGGCAAAGAGCAATTAGACACGTGTGTATATTTTCGCTGTTCTGCACCACGTCAGTTCCATTAAGCAAGGATGTAACATATTTCTCTGTTATTGGTCCTTGTTATTCTAGAGATGTCACTTTCTAGTAGTCTTAGTGCATATAACAGGAAATCGATACCATTCTATGAGGTATTAGCAGAGCATGGATACGAAGATGAGAAGCGTTTGTGGCATTAGTTTGCTTGCTGAGGCAGAATCTCCTCAGACTTCATCTCAGCTGGCACTGCTCTCACCCAGATGGGCACACGTTGGTGCCTCGTGTCCTTTCTTAATTACTTAGCTCTTGTATACAAAATCACCTTGTTGACAAAAACAAGCATGTCACATAGTATTTAGCTTTTGTTCTTCTGGGGGGAAATTTTTATGCATCTTATTATTCTGCTACTGCCCTACAGTTGAGCCCTTGCCTGCTGTTGTTATTCTAGACATTTAAGGAGAAATCGACACCAAACTTCAGTCATGTTTGATGCATGAGGATGCAGTTTAAAAATACAAAATGATAACTTACAAGTTCTATTGAAATATAGTGTAAGCGATGTTGAGTGATTGGATGTAAGTGCCTGATAGAAATCATGAAACACAGCTTGATATGAATTCGATATTTCAGGTCTTCATTTAGGTTCATTTAGTTTCCATAACATCCAAAGTGTCAAGAACATTTATGGGTATGGTCATTAGTACAGTGCACTTAGCAAGTCCAGGACATGCAACACAGTCTTTGCACAAGTTGTTTTAAAATCTGGATTACCAGAGAAGCATCCCCCTCATTTAGGTATGTAATTATTTGATGCTCCCAGACATGACACTGTGAGATCATCTTCCACAAAAGCTATTTCCAGAAAATTGAGGATATCATCAGTTTGACATTTTTATAAAAAGTCTAATGCATGTTTTTCATCAAAACCATATTCTGAGTAATATAACTTCTCATAATAGAAAACTAACTTTCCCTTAATTCTGAAAAAAATATATTAAAAAAATCATTTCCTGTGCAAACTTGATATTCGTTTTCCTTCAGGTTAATGTATTTTGACTTCAAATAATGTGTGACATGGACATCAACCTACTCAGAACACAGAAATAGTAACGGGAAATAAAACTGTTACTGCTTACTGCTTAATTGTCAGATGTCAAGTTTTCCTGTAATTCTGTACCACACCGTTTATCTTTTGCTTAGGCTATGATTTAGAGGTTGTTAATATCCCCACTTACCAAGGAAAGTCATAATGAAATAGCAAGGTGCAAATTCTGAGAAAACGTAGCTACAAAACATTTAAGGACATTAAGAAAAATACTGGAGTCAATGTAACTACAGACATAAACTGAATGTCTATAAGAAATATGTACAACCTTTTTATTTCTGTGTATAGTGGAAATCCCTGTGTGGAAGGACAGAAAATGTGTGAGAGAATTAAATATTCTCACATACAACAATATCTTGAAGTTATGTAATGAGAGTAAAACCACCATCAGCACAAAAGCTATGCATAGTCAGTTGTGGCCATATACTTTGAATTGAGGAGAACTGGGACTTTCTAGTGAAAGCATGGAGCATTGTCAAGGCCCATGAAGTTTTGGGTCTTAAAGCATCTTTTTGTCAAATTTGATTTTAGAATGAGGTGCTTACGACTGATTCTTATACTTCCGAACACAGTGCAATAAAAAATAAACACACTGGCTAAAGCTGTTACTCACCACAAACTCCTGATGTACCTGTTAGACTCTATGATCTTTCTGCACAATGTAACACCCGAGCCCTCATTTGCTTCTTAAATTTGCATTGGTTCATGCGAAATAAGCCATTTTGTAGCCCATCTGTTGGAAGGAAGAAATCTGTGACAGAGCTGAGCTCTGACCTGTGTTACTTTATCACTTGGGTTGCAATTTCTAAATAGATTTCAAAAATAATGATGTTCAGTTTCTACTTTTAGACACCAGTGAGATAACACCTGCCTAGACAGATGGTCTTTGGACTATGAAACTAAAGACAGATGAGAAGCAGAAAAAATCAAGTTGGCAACTAGTGTGAACCCATTAGAATCTCTTGTGGAAACGTTTTAGTCCCCAAAAAACCACTTTCTATTAAAGACCTTTGGTGAAACTTGAGCATGCTCTCAATAACAGGTGGGGTCCAAAGAAGTGGTGACAAACCTCCATAAATAAAATATTAGGTCACCCATCATTGTATTTATACTCTTCATGGTTTAAATAATACTTTAAGTCATTAAGGTGAGCACAGTCTTCCCTCAGAGAACAGCAGCAGTTGGTTTAGGAAAACCTCTAACAAGAGACAGATTTTTCTTCCTTCTGTCTTCTGTGGCCATGCTGATCCCATCAGGAAGCTCTTCCACCTGGTCTGCTAGTTTCTACTAAGTTAGAAAGGCATTGTAATATTCTCAAGGGAGTGAAGCTGCTCCACAACCATCACCGTTTGTTCCACCATCATGCTGGCAGACTTTGTTAAATATTACCCTGTCCCAGGTGACAAATGTTGTCCTTATTCATGTATAACATTACAGTCATGGTGGAAACTCAGCCCTAATAATCCACTACCATCCTAACCATCCTTCAGTAACGATGTTCATTTCTGTGTTTTGTGATCAAAAAAATAAATGAACTCTCTTGGTGTTGTTGAAACCACACATGATAAATGTGTTAGACTTGATTTGGTAGATGAGGGTAAACTGTATAGTTGACCAAGGAACCCATTATTTTTCTCTCTGGAACCAGCACTATAAATGAAGTAGACAGAGTTCTTCATTTCCAAAGCCAATCCAGATATCAGGTTTAATATGTGTTAAAATCAAGTTTGTTTCTTTCTCAGAAAACAATGGGAAATTTGTACAGTTGGCTTACATATATTTATACTTGTACACACACACACGTATATATACAGTAAGAATTCATTAATGTAATTTCCTAAAGTTTTTCTCTTTTTTGTAATGATTTTTGTATTTACCTTCCTTTACCAAATGCTCCTCTGAATATGAAAACTTAACTTTTCCCTTAAGTTTATACAGTATTCAACTCTTAAAGAAAGACACTGAAAAACATAAATTATAAAATTTATGTGAATAAACGATTCTTATCACTATTATTCTGTAAGCGTTTCTCTGAAAATAACAAATATGTTTCTTTTATCATTATTTCTGTTAAGCATAATGATAATGAGTTGTTAATAAAATGCAAATATAAGTCACTCAGAGTTTTAAGCACTGATTCACTCATAAAGCAAATCATCCCTTTAAGAAATATACCACCTCTGTGTAGATACATAGGTGCTGTATAACTGTACTAAATATAGTACACAGTTATAAATTTTATTGGAAATGTATTTAAATGTTCTATTAAATCTCCATATCATTGGTCACAACTAAGACATACCAATAAGTATAAAAAATTAAATTAAAAAATAGTGTTATGTATGAAATGTGTGGTACTGTATCACTATTTTTGCTTTACATATTTTTCATTATTGATTGGATATATGTTCTCTCCATGGCTCCTTTACTTGCTTCTCATCTTATTTGATAGCAATGACTTTGGCAAACCACTACACTATGAAATGTTAAGAAAAACTTCATATGTATTGGAAAAAGTTCTACATTAAACACAGAATGTGACTCCTGGATAAAAATATTAATGGGTTCCCCATTCAGCACAGAACATGACACTTGAATGAAAATATTTTTGGATGATTTACTCTACATACTTTTTCTAATAATTTGGGGGTTAATAGTTAAATTGATTTTAATAAATAGGGTTTGAAATATAAATGCATACATACATATATGCATACATAAATATTTTCTACATTCTACTTGCCAATATGCATAGCCTGCAGTATGTGATGACATGTAGCACACTATGTACTAATACACAAAAGATTCTCTAGTGCTTGGCAACTCCCAGAAATAAGAAATTCTCTAATTAAGGTTCTAAATTGAGACATGCAATGCATTTGAAATAGTCTTAAAGTTATTACTTATAAAACATATAAGCAAGAAAGCTATGGTTTATCATAAAAATAAATGTAAGCTTATATACTCAAGTCTTGAGATAGAAAAAACAAGCCACGTGCATATTTAATTAAATAAAAATTGCAATTTCTTGATGAAAAATGTGCTGTGTTGAATGTGTGTGTTTCGTGCATGTGTGCAATGACTATTACAAAACAACTATAGCCAGGATATGAATGAGAATCACAGAGATCAGCCCTTATTCCAGTCCCAAAGTCTTGAATTACTATGGGGGGAAGACATGAAATGATGCCTATGAGAAACTTCCAACCTGTGCAATGTAAATGGAGAATGTTCATTTGTGTCCCAGCCACCGAGATCTGAATAATCACACAGAAACTATATTAATTACAACACTGTTTGGCCAATGTCTTTGGTGTATTTCTAGCTAGCTCTTATAATGAAAATTAACCCATTTCTACTGTTTTATATTTTCTCATGAGGCTCATGGTTTGTTACCTCTTGCTTCTTGGGCAGCGACATGGTGTCTGCCTCTTTTGGCAGCTGCATGGCATCTACTTGACTCTGCCTATTCTCTCTCTATATATTCTGATTTCCTGCCTGGCTTTACTCTGCTAAGTCAAGGGCCAAAATGGCTTTATTTATCAACTAATAAAAGCAACATATACAGAAGGACATCCCACATAATCTCTCCATTCCTGTTTAATTAAAAAGGAAAGTTTTTAACTTTTACATAGTAAAATTGCATATACAAAACAGTTATCAAGTAAGAATTATAGTTATAATATTTAGTCCATATACTAATTGGCAAATTAAGGAAAATACTCTATCATCTATATTACCTTTCTGAGTCTAAGTTTTATATCTAATTTATCCTTTATCACAACTAAGGAAAACCATAGCTATCTGTCTTCAAATTGTCAAAGACCTGAGAAGGTTATAATATTACCTAGTAAACAGGAAGTGCATTGCAAGCAACTTCTGAAGGTCTAGAACTGACAGAGATATCTTGATGCCTGGACAGTCACCCAAAGTTTTTCTGTAATATTGGGGCATCCATCCTCAGTCTACAGCCCCATAGNAGCAGGAAACTTGAAGATCTGTTGTGCCTTGTATTGGCATAGTTCATCAGTTACTTTCTACTGTATCCTGCAGAATGTATGGCAATTTCTTCTGTGAAATAGGAACCTTGAAGGACCACTGCATCATTTGGAAAGTTCAGCAGTCACATTTCTGTGGGTCTTGCATGTCTAGTTTATACAGCATACCATCGAACAATCAAGGCAAGAGCAGTTTTTTGCCCAAATGACTAGCCTTGTCACATTGAAGGCAAATTTCATAACATGTTTCTTCAATGCCCATCAGACTATCTGAAGTAAGTGGTGCTGCCAGAAGCAGGCATGCCTCATTGTCGAGAAATGTCCAAGTTCTGAAAACATTTTAAATGCCATATTTGGTAGATATTTGAAAGAACTGAAGATTTTCTATCTAACTGAAATATTTCTCCTTATCTCTAGAAAACCTAACGTGACTACAAGTTCAATTATTATAAATGACTAACTATTAATCTGTAATTTTTAATTCCACATTACATTTTAAATGAACTATATGAACATAATACCTTCAACAAGGTTAGCAATATACATATAGAAAAATTGATCTTAAATTTGCATCATCAAAAGTCCATACCAATGTAAAATATTCATCTCTATATCATACTCCCTTAATTAGAAAGAGATTGACAATGATCATTTAACGAATTATAGTCAACCCCGTTTAAATAAAAATGAACATTTATAAACAGTCATTGTGAAAATTTAGGCATAATTTTTTTCTAAACTGCTTCCTGCAGTTTGTTGGGCAAAGTATTTTCAGGGTACATGGACACATTTTTGGAGTCTTCTTCCATCAAACAACATTAGCATGGGAGGAATCCACAGGTTCTCATCTTCTGTGGAAACAAAAGCAGGGCCTCTTTTTTTTTTAAAGTAACATACCCTTAGACCCAAGTTTTGAAGTCAAGATAACTTTATGTTAGTTTAACTTAACAATACCCAGAATCAAATATCACTCTGTAGTCAAAAAATTCAAAGAAAACACAATAGTATACATATCTAG
>LOEQ01013255.1:0-10399 GCA_001685075.1 Bramus lutescens | reverse complement strand
AACAGGCAGGTGCCGCTCTCCATTTTAACTCTACCTGGCTAATTGCAGTGATTTCAAAAGACACAAATGCATCTGACAAGTCTCATTGGAAAGAAAATTCCGTTAGATTAACAACAAATTGATCTGATTACCTAATCCTTGTATCATTCAAAAGAGAAGGGCTGGGCTGAATTGGAATGGCAATCTTTATTTAAATCAGCCTGTGAGAAAATAGAGTGTAAAAAAAAGCTTGGGGCAATGATCGAAAGCTGCCTGCCCTGATGTTTCCCCAAATACCTGTATCTTCATAAAGATATTTTTATACAGAGATGGATGGAACAGGTATTTATGAACTCATAAGAATTTTACAAGTTTATTAATTTATCTTTTTGTAACAGTGCCAAGGTCTTAAGATGTCAACATTTGGAAGACAGACTGGGTTAAGTTTATTTCCTGTTAGTGATTATCTAATAATTTTTACTTTAGAAGATGTGTTTAAATCATATGTGCCCAGGGAATATTAATAGGAGCGTGGTGAATCTTGGCTGTGTTCTGCAGTAGACTTGGCATGCATGTTAAGCTTATCACTGTAATGGTTGTGAAAGACTAATATATTCACTTATTATAGATTTCTGTCATGGTCACTATCAGTTTTGATGTATTAGCTCTGTGGTAAAGACTTATCTGACCAGCAAGTTACTCCTTTCTTCCTTTCTTCTCTTGGTCTTTAAATATATCTCTGTAAAGAGATTCTTCAAATTTCTTCAATCAAATATTTATCCCATCTTTATCAGATGTCAAGCTCTACGCCACAGTGCATTAACAACACATTAATTCATGATCTCCCTGCCGTTTTACATGGTGTCTTTTTCAGCACTTTCTTGGATTGTTCACTCAAAGTATAATCCTTATTCCCAAGAAATTTAAAGTGTATTGGGAGATGATTTTAGACACTGTCAGTTAAAGACCAAGCAAGTTTTACCTGTGTTCTTGTTGCCGGAGATCAGTTTTGTTCTGCTGGACGTTCTTTGTCACAAGAAGTCATGGTTTGAGTCTGAAAAGTCCCCCATAGGCTCATGTTTTAAGGGATAATTCTCCAGCTGATAGCAGTGTTTAGAGAGACTTATGGAACCTTTATGTAAGCAGAGTAGGTCATTGAGGAAGGCCTCTGAGAGTTATAGTCAGATTCCTAATTCTTTTCTTATTTACTTCTCCCTGATCTGCCTGATATAAACAGCCTCTGTCCCAAACCTCTGCCATCATAAATCCAGTTGTTCTCCATGTCTTCCTTTCTCTAGCTTACAGAATCCCTCTGAAATGGACCAAATAGGTCTTTCTTGTTTCTGCCATCATGATGCAGAAGGAATTAATACGTGCAATTTACGTGAGATCACAGTTAGACAAAATGCATCATAGTAAAGCGATGACTATTTTGTAGAAGAAAGTCATGTGATTCAAAACTGACTAAGAATCCATAAGGGGAAATTGGCTGGAAAGGCTTTAGAGAAAATATCTTCATTGTCATAAAGAAGCACACAAGAGTGAAGTGTTTTTTTATTTGATATTTAAAACTTTCTTTAAGTGTTTGTTTTCAGAAAGAAACTTACCGCAGTTGGAGCTAATAGGGTAGCAGAAAGGTAGAAGCAATCTGTCTTCAATAATACCATCTTTACATTGTTCAAATGAATGAAATTAGAGGTAGCCTACAAGGGAGTAGCTATGAGAAGGCTTAAGCAGCACCCGGTGCAGCTACCAGCTGAAGGCTTACTTGGCGGTGCAGGATGTAAGGATAAAGTCTGACTCCACTGTGACAGTAGGGCCAGGAGAAACAAAAGAGAGGTGTGGAGTCACGCGAGAGCGCAACAGAGGGAAGGAGATGCCATCCACTGGGGTGAGAAGAGGTAACCAAAGAGTCAGAATTACAGCATATCACACACAAGCAACACATTTAAACCACAGACTTTTTCGTACATGTCTGGATTACAGAATATTTAAAACTTTAAGCTAGATGTAAAATAAAAAAAAATCATTCTCATTTTTATGAAAGCAACGCTTATTTTCTTTTCATACTCTGCAACAGTGCCCACCTGAGAGTATGGGCTGTGGTTGAGAACTGGGGATCCTTGACGCAGAGCCTGGGCTTTGCTCCAGATGTCTAACTTCTACTCGGCCAGGGTGACTTTTAACTGCTGTTTCCAGGAAGGATGAAGCATATGCCATGGAAAAGCCTGTTGTGTTTGCTGCTGGGAGCTCCTGAGACCAGAGTTTAGCAGAGGAATGGAGACGTAAGCTTTTAAGTTTATAAAAATGGGTGTCTTATTCAGTCATTCACTCATTCAAGTTTGTGATGAAAAGTAGAAGGCTATATACCCTCTGAGGCTATTTGAAGGATAGCAAAAGACTCCATTTTCTTACTCAAGAGGAAACTACAGCTTGCATTCAAGCAGAAGGACAGAGCTCATTTTCTGTAGAGAATAACAAGACCTTTTCATAATACGAATGATACCTTTGGAATTCAGTTCCTTCTATAACCACTATGGTTCCTCATCGATGTGCATCTTAAAATGCTATGTATCCTAGATTTTTATATTCCTAAATTCTTTCAAGTATGAATGACAGATTATGGGTAGCAGAATCCTGTTGCTATATGTAATACACTATTGTGTTTACCTACTGAGGTGGAGGGCTGATTCAAATAAGTACAGTCAATGATCTCATCCTGGAAGGAATTGCTACAGCAAAAATATTTGACAAGAAGATCCCCCTTTTATCTGAACAATAAAATACATCAATTTTTCAAAGTTGTCATGTTTGGCCAGTTCATCTGGTGAGAGCACGGAAAACAGGCCATTCATCAATTTTTATATCTTGCAGTCTATACCCATATCAAAGCAGGAACAAGGGTGTATGGAGAGTACAGTGAGAAGAAAAGTTATTTTCAAAACATCTGGAGCAGGGAACAAACCCCATCAGCTCAATTCTACCATATGTAGGCAAAATTTTGCTCTTGAGACATCTTCATTTGCTCCCATTATCTATAATGCTTGTACCACAGGCCAAGAGCAGCATATTAGAATTAATAATGTGGCTTTTAGAAATGCAAGAGAGTGATGTAATTAGCATATTAGCATAAGGTTAATGACTTTACAACAGGAAGGCTACTGATGTGTTTGAAAAATAAAAAAAAATAACAGAAGAGATTATCTCAATTGAATTGGCCGCCTTCCCTTCTTCTGCCACTTGTTCATGCAACCAGACTAGGACAAGAGTTAGAATTTATGCAGGTAGGAATACACACAGACATATTAAACAGGTTGGGAAATGCTTCGCTAGTGAAATCCAGTCAGAAAATGAAAACGTGTTGAGCATGTGTATGTACATGGACGAGCAGTACAGCCTTGATAGCAGAACTCTCCAAATCACTGAAGACACTGCCGAACAGTCTATTTCAAATACTACAAAGCTGCAGATGTGAGAATAATCAAAACACATTTTACGAACTTGATGTATTGGTTTGACAACCAAAAGGAAGACTTAATGTACAGCTGAGTTTTACTATAAGCCTATATGCTCTTCTTTATCTCCTTCATTTATTCCTTCCTTCCTTCCTTCCTTCCTTCCTTCCTTCCTTCCTTCCTTCTTTCCCTCCCTCCCTCCCTCCCTCCTTCCTTCTCTCCCTCCCTTCCTTCTTTTTTATTTACTTTTGGTTTTCAAGACAGGATTTCTTGTGTTGCTCTGGCTGTCTTGAGGCTGTCTGACTGTCTCACTCTGTAGACCAGGCTGGACTCAAACTCCCAAAGATCTGCCTGCCTCTGAATCCCAAGTCCTACGATTAAAGGAGTGCACCACCACTCAGCTTATGTGTTCTTTTTTATAGTAAACTGACCATTTTCAAAAATAATTTTTCACAAGTAAACATATGATGGAAGGATAGACGACACTTCTAAGAAGATTCTGTAGCAAATTCTAGTAGCAGATTTAATCTAGCTTGAGTTGTAGTATACAAGGAATTCTAGATTTATTTTTATGTATGTGAATGATAGTGCCCTTGGAGGTCAGAAGAGGGTGTTGGATGCCCAGAAGGTAGAATTACATACAGGTAGTTATAAGTCTTATGGCTGTGAGTTACCTAATGTGAGTGCTTGGAACCAAACTTGGGTCCTCTGGAGAAGTAACAAGTTCTCTGAACCACTGAGTCATCTCCCCACGCAGTAGTCATTGATACATAGCAGTGACATTTGAGGGCATACCAGAGTCAGTAAACAGCATTAGAGTTCTGGTCTGTCTTCCAGTTCTGCCTTGGCGTGGGCAGGAGAACTTCACTGAACTTTTCAGCGACTCAATTTTCTCATTGGTAAAAAAGGCAAAGTGAAAACACATTTTAAATGCCGTGCATTGTGCGTGACCCATTCATGCATTTTACAGTTGGCAGACAGTAGATAGCCATTAAATATTAGCTGTGATTAGAAAGCATTTTTGTGGTTTGTACTTCTTAATTCATAAACTTTGAGATTATCAAAAATTTAAAAATTGGTATGGGGAAAATATAATGATTTATTAAGATATCTATATTTGAATATTATTTTATATAAGTTAGTTCAATACTAAGTCATGGGAACATAAGAACTAGTGAATTTTAGTCATTTGGTTTTAAATACTGATATGGGAAAATAATATATTGATATATAAGTGATTTTAATATCAAGTTATTTTTAAAATTTATTTGTTATTTTCTCATATGTTACATCCTATCTGTAGTTTCACCTTATTCCTCTCCTTGCACCTGCTCTCTCCCACAGATCCACTCTGGTGTGGCAGGTCCTTCTGTCTATGTGTTGATTTTATTGGTTAATGAATAAAGAAACTGTTTCCAACCTATAGCAAGGCAGAACTTAGGTGGGGGGGGGGAGAACTGAATGCTGGGAGAAAGAAGGAGGAATCAGGGAGAAGCCATGGAGCCACTGGAGACAGATGTGCTGGAACTTTGCTGGCAGGCCACGACCTTGTGGTGATGCACAGATTAATAGAAATGGTTTAAATTAAGATGTAAGAGTTAGCCATTAAGAAGCTAGAGCTAATGGGTCAAGCAGTGATTTAATTAACAGAGTTTTCTGTGTGATTATTTCAGGTCGAAGCTGGCCAGGCTGCCGGGAACAAGTGACCCTTCCCTCCAACAGCACTCCTCCTACCTTTCCCTGCAAAAAAGGGCAGGCCTCCCAGGGATATCAACTGAACATGGCATCACAAGTCACAGAATGAGACTAGGCACAAGCCCTCGTATCAAGGCTGGACAAGGCAACCCAATAGGAAGTGAAGGGTCTCAAAAAGCAGGGAAAAGTGGGAGTGGAAGCTGTCTCCGACTAAAACAATTTTTAATATGAAAGTAAAATAATATTAAAATGCTGTTTAAGAATTGAAGGCAGCAGTAATTTATTGGCAGTCAAATTTACATGTGTTTGAGAAATTATATATTTACATATAAAATATATTTTCCTCAATGAAGAGTAGTTTGTAGGCGTGTGCTCAAGTGTCAGATAGTCACTGAAGTGTGAGATTGAGTAGCTTCTAACTTGTATTTCCTTACTTATAAAATAACTAGTCAGCTTGGCAGTAGTAGCGCACACCTTTAATCCCAGCACTCAGGAGGCAGAGGCAGGTGGATCTTTGTGAGTTTCAGGCCAGCCTGGTCTACAAGAACTAGTTCAAGGACAGGCTCCAAAGCTACAGAGAAAACTTGTCTCGAAAAACCAAACCAAAGCAAACCAAACCAAACCAAGCCAAAACAACAACAACAAAAACATAGTCATGAATATATCATTGAGGTTTTCAGCAAAGATTAAATAAAATAATTCACGTGTTCTATTAGCACTCTTCCAGACACAGAACATAAAAACAATATATATTACCATGGTCTTACTTAGTATCATCAGGCAAGTCACTGTATACTCATGAACTGTGATAAAAATCAATATTGTCATATCCTTCATGAAAATGTTTGGAGCTTGAATATCAACCCTTCCTTTATTTGCCAGCAACATGACTCCACATAACAATGGGATTATTAGTTAGCTACATCTGAGCAATAAACCATATAAAAATGTATTATATTGCAGTAGAACAATGTACTATTTCCGTCTTTCTGAGGTCACCAACATGTCTTGTCTCATAACTCCCCTTTCATGCCGAATTGTGTTCCCCACAATTCATGTTGAAGTCATAGCTCTCAATTCTTCTAAATGTAACCATATGCAGATTATTTAATTAGGTGATAGACTGCTATATGGGACTATTCTGATATAGCTGGCGTTTTGTTGGAAGAGAAAGAGACACCTGTAATGAGCATGTGCAGCTTAAAAAACAAATTAGCATACAGCAAGGAGGAAGTTTCTGGGAACGGATGAAAAGTACTTTAAAGGGCTAGAGACATGGCATGGCAGTTAATAGCACTCAGTGTTCTTACAGAGGGCTTGGGTTCAGTTCCCAGTACCAACACATTAGTTCACAACCATCTGAAACTCTAGTTCCATGGATCCATACACTCTACTTACTTCCATGGATATAGGATACATATGTGGTGCATGTTCAGACAAAATACTCATACACATAATTAAGTAATTGATTAATTAACTAAAAATAGATATTTCAAGAGAAACTCAGAATCTATTGCTATCTTGATCTTAAGCTTATAGTCTCCCAATGTAGAAGTAAAATGCTGTGGTTTGATATGCTCAGCATGTAATATTTTACTATGATTTCCCTAGCTAACTAAAACAAAGCCAGCTACTACTGTGGGACCATCTTTCTGTATTCTATAAATATGTATTCCTGTAACTGGTTAATAATGAAAGCTGTTTGACCTATAGCCAGGCAGGATAAGGTTAGGTGGAAAAATCATACTGAGGGTTCAGAGGAAAGGGGCAGAACTGAGAAGATGCCAGTCAGCTGCTGGAGCATCAAGGTGGACTAGACCACGGTCAAAGCCATGAGCCATGTAGCAATATATAGATTATATCAAGATTAATAGAAATGGGTTGATTTAAAAGTCGACATAAGTTAACAATAAGCCTGAGCAGTAGGTTAAACAGTTTGTAATTACAATTAACCTTTTGTGTGCTTATTTGTGACTGGATGGCGGGGAAGCAAACGTTCTGCCTCCATTCACATAGGACATTCAACATAGGACACATTCATCCACATAAAGACTGAAAAAGCTTTAAAACAAAGGGGCTTGTAGACACACAAAAACTGAGTCAGACACAGCTTGGTAACTACGTTTTCTCAGATGGACTTTACTGGCAGTGAACAATGGCATGGCTTCTTTAAGAGACAGTTTCCTGGTTCATGCTGGTGGCATGCAGGACTCTTAAGGGAGGTCCTGCTATGGAGCACTTGAATGGGGTTTGTGAATGGCAGACTCCACACTGCTATCAAAGCTATCCGAACAGCTTCTGGTGTTGGGATGGTAAATATGATTCCCTTTGGTAACAATCCCACTCTGTTCCCCAGCCTCCACCATAATGAGAAGCTGAGCAGGGCAGAGCCACCATCAAAGCGGCCACTTTTGTTCTAGCTACAGCTAGCCACACTGCTCAGCAGTTGTTAAATGTCTGTCTCATGCAGTTCAAAAAAAAAAAGATTGAGGGTACACAGGACAGATTTAGACAAAAAAAAAGCCTCTAAGTGAGTTACATTGTACTTAGGAATATTAATCAGGTTTAGGTAAAAAGGAACAAGAATTACATAGTCATAGATTAACAGAAGTATAATTCTAAGAAAATAAAGTCCTTAAAAAGAATAATAAGATAATATAAAAACATAAGGCACATAAAAAATTGAAAATACAAGGGGCCTGCATTAAATATATTATTATGCTTTCTTTGGTCTTTCAGATAGTCTAGGCCTATAAGGTAAAGTTGGATAACCACACATCACAGAGAAAGCCTGGGTGACTGTCTAGGCAGCCACCTGTTTCTGTCATTTCTTATATTTTTTGGAAGTTGCTTGCTTGCACTTCCTGCTTTCTTAGGTAATGTTACTTTCCTCCTCAGGTCTTTGATAGAGTTGAAGACTAGGTAATTATAGTTATGGTTTTTCTTGGCTACGATAAATGATAAATTAGATATAAAACTTTAAACTCACCAAGATAGGATAGATAGTTAAATATCAATATTTTCTCTAATTTTGTCAAATACAAATTGATTAGCTATTGTAACTGTAATTCTTACTTGATAACCTTTATTGTCTGTAATTTTACCATCTTAAAGTTAAAACCTTCCTTTTAGATTAGACAGAAAAGGGGGAAAAGCTGTAGGATGATCTTTCTGTATATTGTGAATATGTATTTCTCATTGGTTAATAATAAAAGCTGTTTGACCAATTACCATGCAGGATAAGATTAGGAGGAACAATCAAAGTGAGGACTCAGAGGAAGAGAGGCAAAGTTGAGGAGATGCCAGCGGTGGGAGCAACAAGGTGTACTCGACCACAGGAAAAGCCACGAGCCATGTGGCAATGTATAGATGAACAGAAATGGGCTAATTTAAAATTAGGAGTTAATTATCACTATGTCTGAGCAATAGGTCCAACAGTTTGAAATTAATATTAAGCATCTGTGTGATTATTAAGGACTGGGTGGCCAGCAAGTGAAAGTTCAGCTGCCTCTGTTTGCGGACTACTTAACAGTTTGTTTCTTTGTTTTTTTTTTATTAAAAATATTTATTTATTTATTTATTTATTTATTTATTTATTTATTTATTTATNTTCTGTCTGTGTGTATGTCTGCAGGCCAGAAGAGGGCACCAGACCTCATTACCAATGGTTGTGAGCCACCACGTGGTTGCTGGGAATTGAACTCAGGACCTTTGGAAAGAGCAGGTAATGCTTTTAACCACTGAGCCATCTCTCTAGCCCCTGTTTCTTTGTTTTTAATTTGTCACTTAACACATCTCTGTTGGAAAAGGGTCTATGCTCTTAGACTTTGGTAGTCAAATAAGTTCTAGCAAGACCAACCAGGATAATATTCCTTTATAAAGACATGTGAATCTAATCACATATATAAGCATCCTTCTGTGGAGGACAACACTTTCACAGGCTCTGGTGACTAGGACATGGCACACACACACACATTTTTGGGGATGAAGGACCATTATTCTTCCAATCAACCAACATAGTGTTCTTGATATGATGTAACTCACAGTTTAAGCATGATAATGTTTTTTAGTTCTAAAGTGCTGCTATTTATTTATTTATTTTTTAGTTTCAAGAAAGACTGTTGCAACAAGATAGCCATTTAATAGAAACCCTTGTTGTTTTTGCTATTGTGCTTGCATTTTCTCATTCCCTAATTCTGGAGTCAAGATTTTAATTAAAATTCACCTTGCTCTTTGTTTTAATAGTCGAAAGCAAAAGAACTTAATCCACAATTTTTATGTTAACTAGGTTTTTAATTATCCTCCTTCTTAATATCGTGTCTCTTTTTGCAAGTTTCTCACTTGCAAGAGAAAGATCTATCTAGTGACTCTGTCTTTCTGTTGAGGAAAGCTAATAAAAGTTGTCAGCTGCAAGGGCCATCCATCCAATCTCTAAGTAGAACTCATAGAAAAGCTTCTGCAAGTCTAGTTCTTGGAAAAGCCTCACAAGGCTGGTGGTAAGAGAGGGAATGAATTGAATGGCCTAGCTTGCTTTCTGGAATTTGGGGCTCAGAAGTACTATTAAACATTGACTAAGTATTTATCAGCTTCCTTGAAGCTGCGGAGGATGACTTTATGTTGAAATTTGTTTCCCACATGCTAGTGATGGTATCGAAATATGAAGAGATGAATTTTCACATTTGCCTTTCATGGCTAGGGCCTTCTGGAAAGCATTTTCCATTGTGAATAATGTGGCATGTGCATCTTTAAATGTAGATACTAGCATAACTTCCAAACACCCGATACTGGAAAGATGAAATGAAAAATCCGAAGGGGGACTCATTTTAAGCCAATTCACAATTAGTTATGCAAACATCAATTAAACATCTCTGCCCATCATGGGGCATGAAGCTTCCATCCTCTGATCACAGATATACATTGGCAATGGTTAGAAACTGACTTGCTTATTCCTGTGTTTCATTTTTCAACACCTTAACATTCAGCATTTAGACCTAACAATGTTTCTCAAAACAGAAAGCAACAGTTGTTTTCCAAGTTACCAACATAGCCCTGGATCCATTATGGCGTCTTCAAACATTTGTCTATGACATCAGTTGGCATGCTACAGAAAAACCCAGGCAAAGGTCACCTACCTCTAAAAAAATGCAATACTTCATGGCTCATTTAAACTGAGTCTCGGGGCGCTAGGACTGGGGTGAGTTCAAGGAGGTGGGAGGCCCTTTGTTTCAATAGCCTGCTGGCAGCAAGGCAGATCCTTTGTCTGCGAGGTT
>LOEQ01013254.1:11216-22266 GCA_001685075.1 Bramus lutescens | reverse complement strand
GCTGACTGAGAAGCCAAGGACAATGGATCTGGGTTTTGATTCTACTGCATGTAGTCTATGTTGGAGCCTAGTGTGTTTGGATGCTCATCTTCCTAGACCTGGATGGAGGGGGGAGGACCTTGGACTTCATACAGGGCAGGGAACTCTGACTGCTGTTTGGACTGGAAAGGAGGGGGAGGGGGAATGGGGAAGAGGGAGGAAAATGAGAAGTGGGGAGGAGGTGGAAATTTTTAATAATAATAAAGAAAACGAAAAAAAATCACTTATGATGTTACCTCCCATATTAACAAATCTAAATAAAGATCTAATAAAGTCTAAAAGGTGTGAGAATAAATTAAGAAAACACTGAGAAGCTAGAGAACTTCTACTTCCTAGGAGATCTGTAAGCTGTATTTCTGTTATTCTGGAGCACAGAGTTGGAAATGGGGAGCCATTTTGAGCATTAACATCTAGTAACCTCAAATAGTAGCCATCAGAGGGAATGAACCCAACTGTAACCCTGGAGCAGAGTCCTCCAGGCACATGGCTAAAGCCAGGGTTTCCCTTTAGTGCCCAGGTGGTAAGACCATCCAGGGTATTCAGAATGAGAAGCCTAGGCAGCCAGTACAACAAGGGAGCATTTGGTGAACCTTGAACAGAGGGCTTTATTTCCTCTTTATCAGAATACAGAAAGGGCACTTACTGTTTTCTATGATGCATAGCAGAGCAAACCATCCTTGTGCCAGCACTGGATATCATAGTTACAAATAGTTATCAGTCTCACAGAGTTCCGTGCAGTGGTCGGTGTATAATAAATATATTTTTTTCATAGGAGACAAAGCAGTTTATAAACATCTCTAAGACACATTTTACCAAAAAATAAAAATAAAAACTAACATGTTCCTTTATCTATGATAGCTAAATACACTTATATTTATTTCCTTTTTATGTGTATATGTGTTTTATCTGCAAGTGTGTGTGCACAGCATGTGCATGTAGTCTCTAGAGAGGCCAGAAGAGGACCATGACATTACTTTCATGCAGGGGTTCTCATCCTGTGGGTCACGACACGTGTACGTGTTTGTGTGTGTGTGTATACATATGTGTATGTATGCATGCCTGTCTGTCTGCCTGCCTGCCTGCCTGCCTGCCTGCCTGCCTGACAATTTGTTGGGTTATAGTTAGTAGTAGGGTACTAGACAAAACCCTAGGTTTAATTCCTAGTACTGCTAATAAACAAAACAAAAAGAAAATGTTCAGTATCTGGATGTGAATTCATCATGGATACCTCCTGATTTTAATGTGGGTTTGCAATGAAGAAGAGGTGAAGGGGTTGATCTTGTCTCTTGTTATTATATTCTTGATGAAATTTAATTTTATGACATTCTAACATTTACTTTGGTGTCCTTTGAATTTTGGCTATTTCCTATATTCTGGGAAACAAGTAACTTTAGTCTTCGGACCTTCAGTATGAAGGACCAAGAACACTCTGACATGAAAAAAATGGCAAGGTGAATTCCGGAGCTTATTTGATTTACTTCATAGGAGATAACACTACATAAGTAGATTAATGTGCAGTGTGATATTTTATAAGGCTATTCCTTCTTGTGGTATCTATACTTTCCTCTTTACTCTATTTAAATGCATTGCTTCTTCCACAGTAGTGTGCTCACCTGCTCACCCAGTCTCTTTCCTCCTTTCCTCTTCTCTCCCTCCACTCCTCTTCCCTCCATCCACCCCTCCCACTCCTCTCTCCTAGCCTAATACCTCCCAACATCTCTGTCACTACCCTGCCTTGGATAGCTAATTAGAATCTTACTCTTCAGAAGTTTAAAAAACAATATTTCTTTTCTGCTCACAGGCTACTGGGCCCCAAAGGTCTCCGTATTATTTTCATTCTTTGAAATCATGTTTAACCCCTTTCCAACATCCAATCCTTCTAATTGTTTTATGAACCCACACTATCACTCTTCATGTCCACTTCATTTAGTTGAGAATGATTTATTTTTAACCTGTGTTATGCCAATCTCTAACTTTTCAACCTTTCCTGTCTAATGTTTCCATAGTGCTGACAAATCATGACCCCAGTTACAGTGCCCCCTTCCTGAAAGCCTCTATGGCACCCCATGAGTGCACTAGGGACAGTTCCTTAGCTTTATCATTCCTGATCATTTTCAGCAACCCAGCACATTGTTCTCTTCCTGTTTCCCAAAGCATTCACTGCCCTCAACCACTTAAAAGTTTTTAGACTTGCAATCTCCCTGCCCCAAATGCCGCTGCTCATAGCATCCGTCACCGCTTGACAATATATTTGTGTCTGTGTTCCACCTTAGAATGTAACTTCATGAGAGCATGGGTACTTTCTAATAGCCTTTCCCTAAAACCGTATGAGGTTATTTGACATATAATAAACATTCAATAGCTATCGGCAAATCAATCAATTAACTGAACATTTATGCAAGTTGGTTTCTTGAACTTCTATGTCTTTATTTCATGGACTATTAAAGATAACAGTAATCAAATAAGCACATTTGAAGGAAGCAGTCAGTGTGACTCACCACAGGTAGGATTTAGCTAGGAACTGCTCAGGAGATGGAAACTGAGGAACTACACTGTACCATAAGGCCTAGTCTAGCTGTAGGAGTCAGTGCCATGGCTTCTGGATGACTAGTTTTTCTGTTTGAGCTTTCAAAATCAATTGGTAAATAAGTTAAAGGATTATCATTATTTAATTGGAGAAATGTCCTCAGGGCAGACTGCTGGAAAGCAGCTGTGGTGAAATGGTGACATTTACTTTAAAGCAAGGGTTCTCAACCTTCCTAATGCTGCAACCTTTAATACAGTTCTTCATGTAGTAGTGACCTCCAACCGTGAAATTATTTTCATTGCTACTTCATAATTGTATTTTCGCTGCTGTTAAGAATCATAATGCAAACATCTGATATGTGGGACATCTGGTATTCAACCCTGTCTTAGGATTTCTACTGTTGTGAAGAGACACCATGAACATGGCAATTCTCATAAAGGAAAACATCTAATTGGGGCTGGCTTGTATTTTTAGATGTCCATTATCATCATGGTAGCATGAAAGCAGACATGGTTCTGGAGAAGGAGCTGAGAGTTTTACATCTTGATCTACAGGCAGCAGAAGTGACACTGGGTGCAGTTTGAGCACATATGAGACCTCAAAGCCCACCTCTACAGTGACACACTTCCTCCAACAAGACCACACCTAGTCCAACAGGCTATACCTCCTAAAAGTGCCACTCTCTCTGGGCCAAGCACTCAAACACATGAATGCATGTGGTGGGGGGGGGCGGCACATGCCTATTCAAACCACCACAGACCTTTAGAAGATTAGTGACCCACCAAGTTGAGAATCCTTGCATTAAAACAACATCATGGTCCTCTTCTGGCCTCTACAGGTACCGCATGCGTGTGGTGTACAGACATAATTGCAGATAAAACACACACACATAAAAATAAAAATAAATTTTAAAGTCATGGAATATAGAAAAAGTCTCTAAGGAGATTTTTTTCCAGAGATACTATAAAGGGTTGTGAAAACTTAAATCTAATGTTAAATTTCAATCATTTCCATCAAAATTTTGCTTATCAAATAGAAGTTAGTCCAGATAATTCCTATGGCTTCTGACTGTCTTTCCAATTCTAAAAATAAACTTGGAGAATAGGCATAAATGTTGACCCAATCTTTCATGCTCTCAGCTCTGAGGGGATAGAGAATCAATGTGGGTTTTTTTTGGCTATAAAAAAGCACATATAATCAATCAGTCTAATTGAAATAGACTTGTTGAAATTATTGCTATTGCTGATTGCATTAAGAGAATACGTGAGAAGACATTTCATAGATGTCTGCTAATTCAGGTCTCCCCCAGCACTCGACTGGTTGTTATTCCTGCAGGTCAAGGTCATGTAAAGCTGACTCCACTCCATCAACTGGGTTTATGTAAATTTGACTGGAGATGCTGGTAACAGGTCTATCAATAAAAGGTCAATCAGACACAGCCAATTCAAAATTAATTTAGTATGCACCCCCATCCCACAGGAATGGAGGATCTGAATACAGCCTGCCTAGAACAGCAACTCAATAATTAAAAGGAAACTATTTCCAATATGGAGGTAATGGAAACTGTTTCATCTCTGCAGATACAGAAAAGATCTCCCTGAATGGATTCAGGCAACAATCAAAAACTCTCTGTACCCTAAAGACATTACCATATGATATTTACCCTCATCCCTAAAGACCAAAAGCTTAATCTCATTTTTCTTTAGCACAATTCCTCATGCTCTGGTGACCCCAACCATAAAATTATTGTGTTGCAACTTCATAACTGTAATTTTTCTACCATTATAAATAGTAATGTAAATATTGGATATGAAAAATGTCTGAAATGCAACCCTCACAGAGTTTATTACCTACAGGTTGAGAACTGCATCTTTAAAGCAACTATTCCTCTCAAGTGACCACTCAATCAGTTCTTTCCTTATAAATATCTATACCAGGAACATGTATTTCTTTATTTTTTTAAAAGAATCTTTATTTCCTTGAGTAGGGTCCGTGCCGTGGCATACATGTAGAGGTCAGAGGATGGTGTACAGGAGCTCATTCTACATGAGAATCCTGGGAACCAAATTCAGGTCATTGGTCTAAATGACAAACACATTTACCTACTAAGCCATTTTGCCAGCCCAAAATATCTTTCTTGAAAATAACTTTTTCACATTCACAACCACCTATTGTGAAGAATCAAACCAATGGTTCCCATAAGGTACCTGAGATGAACCCTCACTGACTGACAGGTAAAGAACAGGTCCAAATATTTATCTTTAACAGCCTACCTGAAGGATCCCACCCCAAGAAGATCAACTTTTCATTGTTTTTGGTTCTGCTTAGTTTTAACACTTTTTGGTGTTCCTTGGACCAAGTCAATTTTTAAGTTCCCATTACTATAGCAGAACTGTTTGTTACTGCTGTCTTCTTCACTCAGAGAATTCTAATCATAGCTACTACAACAAAACAGTTCACGTATTTGTGCCACCTTCTGGATTCATTTTTCTTATTGTAACAATAACTAAATGTTCCATTTTTTAAAAAATGGCACACTCTTTAGATCGGCACCTTCTCAAAATCTGTCAGGTTGTGTATGGATAGTGTATGGATACCATTAGCATTGAATGTGCAAGGTTCTATGTGTCCAACATCAAATCAGAGATACTCTTTGCAGATTTATTTATAGATCATCTTTTGAAAGATGTTTATTTAGGCACTGACACATATTCAGTATGAGTAAGGGGATATTCTTGAACAAATTTATTTGACATCTGGCCCACAACTGCATCAGAATTTGGAAACTGACATCGTCAGAATTATGCTAAACTCAGAAATTAAAAGTGATGTCATGATTTATCTCCTCACAGCCTTGACTTCTCTGGCCATGGATTGTAGATCGTAAAGTCACATTGTGGGTTGCTCAGGAAACCTGAGCACTGCTCCCACCTCGATAGCTGCATAACGTTGAGAAGCCACATGAAAGACTGAATGAGCCCTCATGAATGTTTAATGGGGGAAGGCCTGGATTTTACAAACAAGTGAAAACATAATACTGAGCTCTGAAGCTACCAATACCAACTTAAATATTAAAATCACTACCATCGTCACTATCCTCAACATCATTGGAGTCAGTTATTCATCATCACAACTGTAACACGAGGGCCTGCTCATTGGGGTTTCTGTCCTGCCCAGTTTCCACAGCCAGTAAATTACAAAGAAAATCACACCGAGGTCTATATAAGTTATAAACTGATTGGCCCATTAGCTTAACTCTTATAATGTATATTAGCCCATTATACTTATCTATGTCAGCCAAATGGCTCGGTACCTTTTTCAGTGGGGCAGGTCATGTCCTGATTCTTCGGTGTCTGGGGATGACTGGGGAAAGAGCTTCCTTCTTCCCAGAATACTCCTGTTCTTATTGCCCCACCTCTACTTCCTGTCTTGTTTTCCCACNTCCTTCTTCCCAGAATACTCCTGTTCTTATTGCCCCACCTCTACTTCCTGTCTTGTTTTCCCACTTATAATTCCTGCCTGACTACCGGCCAATCAGCATTTATTTAAAATATAATTGACAGAATATAGAATTGTCCCACACCACACAGCAATTATTAACTGCATATTAAAATAAGCACCAACATCAGGTTGTCTCCTCCCAGATCCTCTCACCTCCTAATCACTCCAACTACACACCTTCTTTCTCTCTCTGCTTAGAAAACAAACAGGCCAATAAAAGAACAACAAACCATAATAAAACAAAGTAAATAGACAAAAAGAGAAAAGTACAAAGAAAAAGCATAAGAAATATATACACACAGAGTCACATAATTTCACATACAAAAAGCACAAAATTGCGAATATAAGAGATAAGCAAAAGACAAGATAAAAAATGCTCAAACAAAGCATTATGAGAAAAAAAACACTCCAAAAATACCATTGAGTTTGTTTTATGTTGGCCATCTAGTGCTGGGCATAGGGGCTTCCTTAAGTGTGGTTTGTATAGCAGTGAGGTTCCATTGGGAGAAAAAAGGGAGTTTTGTTTGTTTGTTTCTTGCATGCAATTGTCAATTGCAGAGGGCTTCTGGATTAGGGATGGAACTCATGTCCATTTTCTGTCTCCATTGGCTTGGACCTGTGCAGGCCCTGTGCATCTGTTCCAGTCTCAGTGAGTTCATATGTGAAGCAGTCCTATTGTATCCAGAAGGCACTGTTCCTTTGGTCTCCTCCATCCTCATTGGCTCTTACAATCGTTTTGTAAGTAACACACACATATACATACATACACATTCACATGTCAAGAATCAAAACAACCAGCAAAACCATGCTCAAGAATGGACCAGATATTGATACTAATTGACAATTAATGTAAATATAAATTATACTTGCAGAATCTTGAGTGACAGTATCTCCAAACTCAATACACAGGACCAGTGGCAAGAAAAATTCCAGAAGCTCCAGGTCAACCCATAGCATGTACCCAGATCCTGTTCCAGAAATAAATTAATAAGTAAATAACTCCTTGTGGAGAAGATTACCAACATAAACAATTGAGAAAAACTCAACATTGAGAAATACGCTCTAAGATAAAACAACATGAAATGTCACAAGTGAAATAAGCTTCATTTTAAGTAAATAAATAAAGTAAAAACTCATAGGATTAATGGTATAGAATCCTGCTTTGTTGGACGGTATATTTCCAGTGGCTTAAAGATGTCACTTCACTGATTTCTGGTTCACCCAGATCTTGTCATTATCAGTTTAAGGTGTGAAATGTGTTCTTTGCTCAACCTATTCTTCAAGGTGCTTGAGGTGGTGGCACACACCTTGAATCCTAGCACTCAGAAGGCAGAGGCAGGCAGATCTCTGAGTATGAGGCCAGACTGGTCTATAGAGTTCCAGGATAGTCAAGGCTACAGAGAAACCCTGTATCAAAAAAAAAAAAAAAAGCCAAAAAGCTTTACTTTGTATTTTGGGGACAATTTGTATATGTCTTGTCTAAAAGTGTGCTAATATGTTTTCTGATTATAATTCTTAGAGTGCTCTAAATTTCATAAATAATATGAAAATATTTTATGGCAAGCAAAAAAAATCTTTCTAAACCAGAGGTAAAATAGAGATTTTTGTTACACTAACCAAAACTGAGGGAATTCATTTCCACAGACTAGAAATATCAAAACAAGTCAAAAAAGTTCTTGAAGCAGAAGAAATATGATATCAGACAGATTTGAATTTACATAAAGAAATGAGATCTTGATAGAATAATTGAGGGGTAATGGGATGGAATCACTTTCTCTTTAAGAAAACAATCTTATTTTACATACTAATCCTGGTTTTCCATTTCCCTCTCCCTCCCCTCCTCCCAACTTCTCCCTATCTCACAGCCCCATCTACTTGTCAGAGAGGATGAGGCCTCCCATGGGGAGTCAACAAAGTCTGTCACATCACTTGAGGCAGGACCAAGGTTCCCCCACCTATGGAGAGATACCTTGCTCAGCATAGATACAGTAGGGAGGAAGCGATTGCTTTAGTTTTAATTGCTGTAACAGATATTTGACTACCCAAAGTAAGAAATATAGTAATGAGTATTGTGTGGCAATGATATGTAGAATAAAATATATGATATTCATACTACAAAACTAGAGGTGGAAATTGAAATTAGATAGTTCTGTGGTTCATATTCTATAGAAGAAGCAGTTTAATATCACTAGAAGGTGGGTGTGTTTAATTAAAGGAACACACAGAAAGCCTCACAAAACATTTTAAGTAGTCCTTAAAGGAGTCAAAATGAAATACAATATTTAATATGAACAGATAGAAAATGTGGAGGGATGTATAGAATAAAAATGGAAAGTTAGAAAATAATAGTAAAAGCAAAACTATATATTTCATAGTCATACTAATAAAAGAATCTAACACATCAGTCAAATAGCAAACATAATTCTCTAAAACACAGCTTCTTTAAGTGTTGTATTATGTACTTACATTATTAGTGTTTTAAATGTATATGTTGTTTTATTCGGGTAAATTAATCATTTGAATAATTAATTTCATTGTGGTATTTTATACAGGTAAATTAAAAGGATAGAAAAGACCCATCAGATAAATACTTATTAAGATAAATTTTAAATAGGTCATATCAACATTAGATAAGATGCCTTGAAAGTAAAGAATTTTTCCAAAACAAGAGAGAACATTACATACTAATAAAGGGATCTGTTTGCCAGGACGGTATGGTAAAGGCAGGTGTTCATGCATCTGGTGAGGGACTTTGAAATATATGAGACCAAGACTAATAACACCAATTCTAGAAAAGTAGAGAAATAAACAAATCCATAATCACAGCAGAGCTCAGTGCTTTTAATTGATTAAAAAATTATTAAGGAAATAAAAGATCTAAACTACAGAATAAACCACCTCTGTCTCACTAAAATATACAGAAAATCATCCTGCAACAGCTTGAACATACACTGTGGGCTATAAGACAAATTAAAAAGATAAAAATTGTAACGTATATTCTCAGGTATAATGAGATTGAGCTACCAATCAATGTCAGGAAGCTATGTGAAAATTTAAACAAATTAGATTCATTAAAAGAAGTGAAATTTTAATTCCTTCATTGTCCCACAAAAAGAATGTGGTATACTTGAGAAAGGGAAGTATATTATTGAAAAATGTTTAATAATATTGTACAATTTTAGAATACATATAGAATAGAATATATACATACATAGAATAATATTGTGCATACTAGGATCTCACTAATAATTTTGTTTTAATAGAATACAAATAGAATATTTTGACTTCTTTATGGGCCATGTAGCCAAAACTACGAATGTGCTAGAGGATAAATGAGTAGCACTTATTATAATTATGTCAAAGTAAGTTCTTTGCTAAAAATAATTGCTCATAGCTGTATTCCCAATAGTAAGGAGATTGAAGTAGAAGGATCAAGAATTCGAGGCCAGCTTATGCCACGTAATGAGTTTGAAGCCAACTTGAGCCACAGGAGACTCTACCTCAAAGGAACCAAACACAAGAAGTTCTTTATTTCCATTTGAAATTGATCAAGTCCTCATGACAGGTTTGAGCCATCTAACACAGCTTTGGAAACCTGTATGCCTTATCAAATTGTCCTTTAGATGTAACTATGAACATAGTGTCCTTGAGGATAATTTGAAAATGTAGGTGTTTGCTGTATTCAGTCACTCAGGAAAAACAATTGCAATGCTGTGTGTCAATCCCTGTGCTATTGACTGAGGAGCACAGGCTCTAAGACTTAACTGGCATCTGGGGAGAATAACTGTGCAGACACAACATTAAAGTACAGAAAAGGCTGTCACAACCAGCACTCAGTCCCCTCCTCCTTGTAGTGACTATTTTGCAAACTGACAAAGGAAAAACAATTGAGCCGTCATGTAACCATGATAGCATGTGTCTAAATACAAATATGTCTATTTCCAAAGCTTGCCTTCTTAACTTCTTTTTGGGATATGGCCAGTTTTTTTTAAAGACCTGGCATTACAATGTAGTTATGCAGAAGATACACACATACACACTTACACACATAAACACACACACACTCATACACTCGCACATGCGTGCACACACTCGCATGCACATGCACACATGTATCACCATAATTATGCCATGTGGAGACATAGAATAATATGCTCAGCAGTTAGGACTACCTAAGTTCAAAAATTACTCCAGCATTTAGATGGCTCCTGGTGAGTTATTTAACTCCATTAAGGCTTAATTATCTAAAGAATAAAATGAGAAAATAGCAGAAACTATTTTGCAAACTCTAGCACTAGGTCCCATAAAGCTATGGTAAATAATTAACCAAAGTCATATCACACAAAGCCCTTGGCACATATTATGCAATATAAATATTAACTGAAATCCAACAACTATGTGGCGATTCTCTCCACTGTGGGCAAGGCTTAACTTGTCAGTTATCCTTGCCACATTGTCACTGGCATCAGGACCACTCCCCAGCACAGAATAAGGCTTAGCTAAAGGAGAGATTTTAGACTTAGGATAGGAGAGGAAAAGAAGGAAGGGAGAGGGAAAACTCTTTAATTCGGGCAGGGCCTCTACATAGAAGACATGAAAGCCAGCCCCTGAAAGATTTGATGACCTCAGTAAATGGAGATGGAAAGGAAGCCTGTCTGAAGGAAGTGGAACAGCACTTCAAAACTAATGCAGTGAGCACAGACAATCCAGTCCACAGTGCATGAAAGACAATAAGGAGAGAGTGAAAGATAAAAAAGGTAAGACTTGGGAAGCAGGGATGTAGACCACGGGCATTATGGGCAATCCCTATTCTTTCCTCCTTGCAAAATTTGTATGCCAGAAAGGCCATGCATTAACTCTGTCTTCATTCCTTTGAAGTGAAACAATGAAGCTCCAATCATCACATTTTGTTTGATGTGTATTAGCTCTCCAAGGTCCAGATGAAGAACAGAAGGAGGGAGAACATGAGCAAGGAAGTCAGGA
>LOEQ01013252.1:9096-22267 GCA_001685075.1 Bramus lutescens | reverse complement strand
GGTACTGGGTGGGACAGAAGCCCCAACAAGCCAGCCCTCATGTTACAAATGTTTGGATGAGTTAAAAGATGAAGTCAGTAGTCTAGGGTTCCTCCTGAAGGCAGTTTTGACTCAGCCTCTTGACTCATTTCTATTCTGTTTAGATCTTTTTTATGTATCTATATAAACATGTTGCAAGTTTATAGAAATATATTTATTGTATATTACTCACTGTACAATTATATACTTCTACATACTAGGCTCTTATCCTCCAGGTTTATATGGAATAAGTGCAGTATTTGCTGTTTCACTTCCATATATTGAGGGTTTTTTTTTTTGTCTAACAATTAGTTTAATATTTTTTTTCAAAAAAGGCCCCTCTGTTTTGGTCATCATTTCTATGGTTTTTTTGTTTCATTTGTTTTGTTTTCTAGTTTATTTTCCACTAATCTCTATTCTAACCTTTGTTGTTACCTTCCTATCATTAAATTCAAGCCTATGTTCATAGATTTACTATTTTTTCCCCCAGGCAGGGTTTCTCTGTATAGCCTTGGCTGTCCTGAAAGTTAAGGCAGTGTTATAGCATCTGGACAGCTTTTGACTTAGGTATTTAGTTTAGCACTAAAGTGTTAACTGTAGATAATTTCAATGTTTATTTTGAAATCATATGAAACTGATCTTTGACTGTTTTGATTGGATTGGTAGAACAAGACACTTTAATGATTCAACAATTATTGATAATTCAATTTAAATATTAAAAACAGGAAAATTGAAGCTATGTACAGAAATAAGTGAAGTATTCTGTGAATAATATAAAGCACACAATTATGTGCTTATTATGCAAATAAGGAAGATGTTTGCACATGTCATAAAATGCACTCTGGTAATTTTTGTGAAACTGTTATTTACATTTCAAGGATATTCAGTAATGTATATGATTTTGAAACTGACCACCAGAAGTTCATGTGCCTTTTCTGTAAAAACCTGTACATTACACTTTAATATTCTCTAACCTAATGAAATGTTTTAATATATAGCATATGTAATATGCGACCTACCTTTATAACTTTACTACATAGCATTTTGAAATATACTGGAACTTTGTATTATTTCTACCTTTTGATTTCCATACACATTATTGAAACTGGCAATTTAATGATTGCCTCTAACCACTTAGTTCAAAAGATTTTCCTTTGATGAGTGTAATTGGTGCTATGGAATCTCCATGAAAGCTCACACCGTTTTTACTGACAGCATTTCACAATGCATACCATATTGTATGGGGCCCCACCTCTGTATTTCTGTATATGGATAATAGTCCAACTTCACTTTCTAGGTATGTTATCATCATGTGTCCTTTACCTGTATAACTTATTTTTGTCTTTTGTTTTTAAGCTTACCACCTAGTAAGGAAAGATTAGAAAACTAGCAAGTCAGCAAGAAAACATTAAAATATAAAAAATATTAGCCCTATGAAGGGTCTCCAACAATATGATTATTCTAGTTTTTCTTTCTGATAAAAACGCACTGAACAAAAACAGCTCAGAGGAATAAAGGGTTTGTTTTATTTGTATATTTAGGTTACAATGCATCATTAAAAGAAATCAAGGTAGGAATATACACAAGGATATAGAGAAAGATGCCACGGAAGAAACTATGTTCTCTCAGTCTGTGTCTCACAGGCAATCTCGTGCTTATCTAACTTTCTTATGGCTCCTAAGACTGTCTGCTTAGGTGTGGTGCTGCCCATACTGGGCTGGATCCTCTTTAGTCAGTGATCAGTAAAGACAATGACTATAGTCCAGTCTTATCCAGGAAATTCCTCAACTGAAGATTCTCCCATCAGATGATTCTAGGCTTTGTCAAGCTAATAAAGCTAAGCTGGAAAGCATTTTTATGCTTTTCATCCTGTGTAAATAAACAGCACAAAACTATCATGACCAATCATAAATATCTTCCCATTCTCTAAAAATGTGAAATCTTATTAAAAAAAAGTATTGGTTTTAACAGCAAATATTTTGAAATTAATTGTATCTCTGGAAATATAGTGGCTCTTAGTGAGGATTTTCTGGTAATGGTTATTTATTCAAATTGCTGATGATGAAATGTAAAGGCCAATAAAGAGAATGATTATAGCAATTGTATTAGTTTTGTGAAAACTCAAACAAACCAAATGCTTAATGTTTTAAAAATATACACATTTAATGTGGAATCATTGCCTTGATGGGTAATCTTATGTCAAATGGAGTGGCTGAGAAGCACATGGGGCATTAGTAAGCATGCCCCAGGATGTAGTTCTGAGTGCCAGGCAGGATTAACGAAGTACAAAAGACACTTTGAAAATGGGCAGCAACATTCCACAGACTGAATCAAAAGAGATAGCCTGGAATGCAGGCATTACCTCTATGCTTCCTTGTTACTATGATAGGAATTGCCATGTTCTCACTGTCTCTCTCCCCTCTGTGTGTGTGTGTGTGTGTGTGTGTGTGTGTGTGTGTGTGTCGGTTTGTCTGTCTCTCTGTCTCTTGTCTGTCTTTCTCTGAGACACGATGGACAGGAACCTCTAAAAACAAGAACTAAAATAAAAATTGCTTACCTTAAGTTTCTTTTCCTTGAAGATTGGTAAGAATTGCAACAAAAAGAACCCACTGCCCAATATAAAAAAGAAGTTATCATCATTGAGAGGTTTGAAGAATGGTTCTGCATTCTTGTTCACTCAAACAAATGGCACAGTGCAGTTCCCTAATGTATTACTGATATTTCTGTTTGGTTAATTGTTTGAGGATCAGAACTAGACCCAGCTTCTGAGGTCACTCGAATTTTGGGTTTGTGGCACCTTCTCTGTTTTCAAAGCAAGCAATCAGGGTCTAATTCCTGTCACATGCCACCCTCATGTCAGTGCCCTGTTTATTTAGAACATTCTTCTGACTCTTTTGCTTATAAGAAGCATGATTTCAGTATGGATTCACCCGAGTATTCAAAAAAAAAATTCTCCCCATCTCAAGGACTGCCTTATCAGCCTTATCACATTATCCCTCTCAGAGTATACCGTAACACAGTCTCAGGCTCCACAGATTAACATGTGAGTCAACTTCAGTAAGCAGAATTATGGTTGTCATAGCAATGATAGTATAGAACACTAACAGTACACCTCTATACATCCACTTTACAAGTTTTGTGTGTGTGAACTAACTAAATTTTTGCAATGACTAAAATAAAATATTATTATGACATCAAAGTTGCAGAAGAAAGATCAGACCCTCTTCCAGAAGTTAGTCAATCAGAAAGTCACATAACCGTAACATAATTCTCAATGAACCAGACTAAAATATAGGCATCAGACAGTCTCCTCTTTGTAACTGTTTTTTCTTCTATCCTTTATAAAGAATCAAGATATAACTTTTAATAGAATAATAGGTACAGAGGGCAACTTCTGTTATTTATTCATCCCAGAATCTTTCAAGAAAATAAAACAATAAACTTAGAATTTACAAGCATAAGCCTTTCCCAAAAGAAGAAGAAAAAGAAAGATTTTCTGCTTTCAATTTTCAAGTAGATATGTGATTGCCATTTTATCCCTTAAGAGCTTCTATGGTAATTTCAACAATTACTGAAAATCAGAATCACTGATCATATAGGATCCAATGAGGATGTGCAAATATGCTCTGAACAACTATATGAAATGGGTGTTGGTTTCCGTGACTAGAACTGTAGAAAGCAAGAATGGTAGAGTAGCTCACATGCTCAGACTTCTAAACTAAGAACATCTGTATTCATGCATGTCTGTTTCTTACACCATTAGTAAATTCTGAAAGAGCTATATTTAAGAGAAATAAATGTATATTGTTAAAACAAGCAGAAGAGTTTATTCCAATAAATTATTTTATAAATTCATTTTCAAATATTTCATGAAATGATTCCTAATAATGTTCTGCTATACTCATAGATAGCTGCCTATCCCAACTGTCTTCAAAGGGGTCAATAACACCATAAGAAAACCTATAGGACCAACTAATCTGGTCTCATAGGGGCCCACAGAGACAGACAGACAATCAGGGAAAATGCATGGAATTGACCTAGGTCCTCTGAATATATGCTACAGTTGTGTAGCTTGATCTTCTTGTGGAACAGTGGGAACAGGGGGGTTTTCTGACTCTTTTTGCCTGCCTTTGAGACCACTTTCCTCGTACTGGGTCGCCTTGCCCAGCCTTACTGCAAAGGGAGGTGCTTACACTTACTGCGGCATGATATGCCATGTTTGGTTGCTATTCATGAGAGGTCTGCCTTTTTCTGAAGAGAAAAAGAGGTGTGAATGGGGGAAGAAGGAAGTTCTTGGGAGCGGGGCTGAGAGGAGAGTATTAGGGGAAACTGTGGTTGGGATATAAATAAAAATTCAAAACCTCTTTTATGAATTCTCTAAACATTTCAGATTATGACCTTGATCATATTTACTCCAGTTCCTTCCTTTAACTCCTCTCATATCCAGTCCAACCTCTCTCCCAAATGCAACTTCTTGTCCATTTGTGTGTATGTGTCTATGTCTGTGTGTGTGTCTGTGTTTCTGTGTGTCTGTGTTTATGTGTTCTTTAAATAAGCCATGGACTTGAATTTGTGCTGCCGATATAACTCTGGGGCAGGGTGGTCCTCTGGAGCAGGGTTTACCCACTTTGGGTGAAAAACTCTGAAAGAAAATTATAACCCTCCCAAAAGCTACCAATTCTCCTCAGTTGTTGCCCCTCATTTAATCTGGGAGCTCATAAACGAGTTGTTCAGACTCCATCCTAGAATGGTGACTAGCTTGATATTGTGCCAGCAACGACATCATGAGTACAACCACCATGTTATCTCCAGAACAGGGTTTTGTATTTGTCCTCTGATATCTCTGACTATAAGAGTCTTTCTGCCTTCTTTCCTGCAGTGTTCCCAGAGCCTCGTGGAGGAGGTGAAATCTGGATGTCCCCTTTGATGCTTGTCCTACATTCATAGTCTCTGAACTTTGACAAGTCGTGAAATTCTATATTAGCTACCTTTCCACACCGTGCACATGCACACACAGAGAGAGAGAGAGAGAGAGAGAGAGAGAGAAACAGAACAATCAAACCACCACAACAACAAACCACACATGATTAATATTCTGACAGCCACATGGGGTGGAAGACTATTCTACTCTCTAGGTTCACAGCAGTGCCAGAGGTGCCAGGAGATCTGGAAATCCCCAGTGCCAGCTGGCCTAACCCAGAGTCCTCTGTCGTCCTTAAAAGCCTCTTTAAATAAGTCCTGAAATATAGTACTCACAGAATTGTCTTATATGTGGTATTAAATACGATAACCAAACAGGCATATTAAAATAATGGATAGATAAAACACAGAAAATGAAATTCAATAGCTTCAAGGTTAATGGTGACACATCCCACTTCTTAGCTTCTGTCACCACAGTAAGAAAAACATGCCCGAAGGTATTCCAACTGTTTACCTATAAATTGCAATAAAAAGTCCATTATATAGACCAGAGTACACTCATGAAAATCAATGAAGTCAATACAACTTTAAAAATAATCTTGTTTACAAATCCACTTACATTGCAGTATATGAAGCCTATATACTCCCTGGTTTATAACTAGATTTTAGCTATTAGGTTAGCAGCTGAATAAACTAAATAGTTTGTAGATGAATATATTTGCAAGTGTGAAATCTTTTGTTATTCTCTAAGTTGAGAGACTATCTCTTTTTTGAGGTCCCTCTCCTTTCCCATAACAAATAAAGAATGCAGAAAAGAGGCTGGATTAGAAAAGGAAAACGAAACATGACTTAGTTTGCATCTTGATTTAGCAATGCAGATTGAACAGCCCTTGCTTACATTTAAGTCTCAATTTCCCTAAGACATTTCTATTTTCTTGTATAAAACCACATCTAGTCAAGGTAGGTTTGCTTCCCAAGAGACTGTCTCTTTTCAAAGAATGGACAAACATTTTAAATGTTAAGGTAGAATGTTTCTAGGAAATAAATCTCTGTTTCACTATTTTATACTGAATTACCTTAAGATTTGTAGATATTTAAAACACCTTTTTGTAAATAACAGGCTTTTCCTTGTATTCCCCTTTTAAAGATTGCTTCAAAAGTCCGTTTGCTTGAAGCCATTACTTTTAACTCTATAAAATAAGATCATCATTTACTTCAGAAAAATAAAGAAAATCTTTTGTAGGTCTGCTTATACAGAAAGAAAAACAATATTCACTAGGCATTCTTACAATATGTCTAAGGAGTAAACTGGCTAAAGTTCCTAACTCGAGATCGTAAGTTTCTTGGTAGTCCCCTTCTCTTTCTAGAGAAATCTCTCATGGTACAAGTCTGAACACCAGCAAAAACTGAAAGGTCAGTTATCAGCACGGGCTAAGAACTGTGATGTTATTTTGTCTCTGAAGAAAGCTGAAATGGGGCATGTGTTGCTCTCAAGTGGATATAGTGCATCATGGTGTATGAAGAGGTGAAATTGAAGGTCAGGTTGTCTTTGGGGATAGTGAGAAAGCAACTTGACCTAAGAGGTCATGTTCCACTTCATGGCCCAGCCTGTCTATAAAGATAGATTCCCAAAGGCAAAGCTACTCATTTTCAGAATAAAAGAAAACCTTTTAAACAGTTCACCAATGCCTGGCTGTTCTAAGGTGTGTATTTTGCATTTAAGACAAAGGAGTTAGTCTTACATCTGCCACAGAATTGTGTGGCTATGGAAACTTCTCTGCTGTCATGGGTTTCAATTTGTAGAATGGCAGAGGTTTGGGTCACTGAATATTTCTAAACCATTAAATAGAGATATTTCTAATTTTCCTTTCTAACATCAAAATATACATGGGTCATCTGCTCCCAAAGGAACACATGGGAGTCTGAAATCATTCTAGTGTTTATCACAGGGTTAGCATAAAATTGCCACGCGAATTACCATCCATAAGTTTTCTATATGAATCTTACCCCATGTTATAAGCTCTGCTAGCCTAAGTTTCAACAGTTATACACCACTTAATTAGAAAACTATGCAGAACTATTGGGAATAGCTTACTAGATGCAGCCCCCCCCAATTTAGACTGGTAAATAGAGATCAGTGACAGGAGAGAGGTGTGGGATAAAGAACTTCAAGTGTAGGAAGCAACTGCTCAGTTAGAATGTGGGAAATGTATAGGAGAATCAGCTTTCACCAGATACATGAGACGAGAGACGCTTAATTACTTTTAAAAATGATATTTTAGATGTGAGGAAAATAAAATAATTTAACCAGGTATTTAGAAGTAAGAAACTCCATGGCATGCAGCATTTGGGAGAGTGAGACAGGAAGATTATATTGAATACAAAGCAACTCTAGGCTCTTCTGTACAGAAAGACATTATCACTCAAGGCAAGGGGGATACTATAGCATGGGAAAATATTTTTACCATCTATACATTTTTTTGATACAGGGTTTTTCTGTGCAAAAGCCCTGGATGTCCTGGAACTAGTTCTTTTAGACCAGGTTAGGCACAAACTCACAGAGATCTGCCTGTCTTCGCCTCCTGAGTGCTAGGATAAAAGGTATGAGCCACTACCACCTGGCTCACCATGTGTACTTCTAATAGAGCATTGGGATCCATACAAAGAATAAAAAATTAAAAAGATAAGCATAAAGAAAGCAAATAAATTAAAAATGGGCAATGATAAAAAGGAGAGTCCTTGATGATGAAACTCAAATGCCTGAAATATTTTTATACTTTTCAATACTCTCTGTCATTAGGGAAATGCAAAGCAAAATTAATTTGGGATTTTATTTTTTCTAGTTGTAATGTCTAATATTATTAGAAAATTACAATAAAAAGCTACATGGAAGTGAAAAGAGGGGAATCCTCATTCACTTGCTTGTTTCTTGGTTCTGTTCTCTGGGAACACTTTTTTTTTTCTTTTTTTACCCTAAGATGGTATCTATGTTTTATTATATGATGTGTTTCTTGTAGGGATGGATCTTATTTTCCAATTTACTCTGATAGGCTGTGTCTTGTTATTGGAGAATTTAGATATTGATCTTGATTTATTATTATTAGAATTATTCTATTATTCTAATAATAGCATTAATTTTTCTTGACATCTCCTGTGTATTATCTGGTTTTAGGTTTTCAGACACTTTAGAAATATCATCTCATAGAGTAGGTCTTAAATCCAATTTTAAAAATGAAAAAAACATGTTTCTTCCATAAATATCACTAATTATAGCAATTAAACCCTAGGGTAGGCTAACGCAGAAGGAAATCTATGTCTTCTTGTAGAATTTTTGTTTTGTCTTTTTTTATCTTATTGTACTCTGTTTTTATTTTCATTGTATGGGGATTTTGTGTAATTTTTATGACAGAAAAAAACATTAAATTTTGTTATTGTTTTTTGTTACGGTTGTTTTTTATTGAGTTTATTGAGCTATACATTTCTCTCTGCTCCCTCCCTTTCTGTCCTCTCCCCTTCAACCTTCTCCCATGGTCCCCTTGTTCCCAATTTACTCAGGAGATCTTGTCTTTTTCTACTTCCCATGGAGATTAGATCCATGTAAGTCTCTCTTAAGGTCCTCATTGTTGTCTAGGTTCTCTGTGATTGTGATTTGTGGGCTAGTTTTCTTTGCTAGAAAACATTATTTTGAGTCAGGTAACCCAGACCCAGAAAGACAATTATCACATGTACTCACTCNTCTCTTAAGGTCCTCATTGTTGTCTAGGTTCTCTGTGATTGTGATTTGTGGGCTAGTTTTCTTTGCTAGAAAACATTATTTTGAGTCAGGTAACCCAGACCCAGAAAGACAATTATCACATGTACTCACTCATAGGTGGTTTTTAAACATAAAGCAAAGAAAACCAGCCCATAAACCACAATTCCACAGAACTTAAACAACAATGAGGACACTAAGAGAGACTTACAGAGATCTAATCTACATGAAAAGTAAAAAAAGACAAGATCTCCTGATAAATTGGGAACATGGAGATCTTGGGAGATGTTTAAAGGGGGTGGTGAGATGCAGGGAGGAGGCAAAGAAAAACTTAGAGATCAATAAAAATCAATTAAAAAAGAAGAAAGAAAAAAGACAGAATAATTCTCTTTTATTTGTCCCACTTCATGGAAAAGTTGCTGGATAATACTATGGGCTTGAAGGCTGAAGATAGACACTCCAATATTATAGAAGAATTTTGGTTGACTATCCAGAGAGTGAGATATTGCTGCTGATTCCAAAATTTTGGAAGTTGTTTACAATGCACTTCTTATTTACTTAGGTAATATTACATCCTTTTGGGTTCTTTGGAGAGTTGAAGACAGTTAGTTAGAGTTATAGTTTCCTTAGTTATGATAAAGGATAAGTTAGTTATAAAACTTTAGACTCACAAAAATAGGATAGATGATAGAGTATTTTCCTTAATTTGCCAAATGTAAATGAACTAGCTATTATAACTATAACTCTTGCTAGTTTTGCATATGTAATTTTCCTATGTTAAAATTAAAACCTTACTTTTTATTTAGACAGAAAAGGGGAGATGATGTGGCATTCCTCTCTGTATGCTATCAATATGTTTTCTTACCATTTATTAATAAAGAAGCTGCTCCATCCTATAACATGGCAGAATATAGCAAGGCTAAAAGAGATATAGAGAGAGACTAGGTGGAGTTATGGAGATTCTTTGTAGATGCCTAAAGAGACAGATGACAGAACTTTACCATAGCATAGTGGCAATACAAAGAATAATGGAAATGGGCAAATTTAAGATATAAGAGTTAGTTAATAAGAAGCCTGAGCTAATAGACCAAGCAGTGCTGTAATTAATATAGTTTCTGTGTGATTATTAGGGTCTTGGTGGCTGGGAAAGAAAAGAGCAGTCTCCTTCTACAACTATCTTTCACATAGTTGTTGACTGATCACAATAGCTTAGGGAAAGAGATTGGTGCCAAAAGTACATTGTGATGCCACATACCCTTTCATATTAATGAGCATATGAAAAATTTGAACTAAACTATAAACAAAAATATTGATTACAATGGTGATTCTGATGAGAGCATCAGTAATGTGTAAAGTAGAGCAATCTAGATTGATAGATTATATTCCAACAGCCTATAACAAATTAGGATAACTATGGCAAATAATGCTTAATTGCATATTTCAAAAATCATGTAGAAAAATTTAAACATTCCCAGCTACTAGCTGCCTAAGTGTGTGTGTGTGTGTGTGTGTGTGTGTGTGTGTGTGTGTGTATGTGTATGCATCTCTCTTTCCATCTGTCTGTCTGTGTATGTATGAAACTGTTCATGGTGATTAAAGAGTCAGTTATCCTGATATTATCTTGACATTGGAAATGTCACACGCTTTAGCCCATAAACATATACAATGGTGTGCTAACTAAAATATATAATGCTAATAATAATGAGTAAGAAAATTCTAGTGTACCAAATGACAGATACTTATTGCAATTATCTGGACTGACTTCTATGATCCATCTATGAGGTAAATAAGATTGTTATTCCTATACTTATGAAAGATAAAATAAGAACCCAAGAAGTTTCGAGACCATCTCAAATTACAAAGCTTGAATCATTGTGTACTTTGAATATTCTTATTAAAATAATAAACTTTTTCCAACTTCTTTTGTCTACTTATTTTCAAAGTTTGTTCTAAGAATTTATGAGCTCACTCCCTGACTGTTCTTTTGATTGTTTTTATAATTAACACCTTGTTAACTGTGGACAGGTGTTTCCCAATAGGGGACTAGTTTCCAACCAGGTGTTAATGAAAAGAAACAAGAAAGTTAGGTTAATAAGACACAGGAAAACTGCCATGTATCTGAAACAGGGCTGTAAATTGGCTTGTTCTGTCAAGGGAGAAATATACTTTTGTTGAAAAATCATTCCCAGTTTCCTGCCAATTTTCAAGTGCCTTTTGTAATTCTTTGAATTTGATTTTAGCAATTAACATAAAATTTGCTGAGATAATTGATGTAAATATAGCTTTGATCATTGATTTTCTATGAAAGTGAGTGTTTTATGAACACTTTTGTGAATATTCATTGCTAATAATTTCTTTGGAATCAAATGTTACAATGGGAATGTAGGGTGGAATAGCATACATATCAACAATATTTGTTTCAAAACCTCTATTTTATAGACTAAACATGTTTCATCAGTTCCTTATTGATGTGGGATATCCTTCCGTATGTTGCAAATATGTGTTGCTTTTATTGGTTGATAAATAAACCTGCTTTGGCCTATGTCAGGACAGAATGTTAGCTAGGTAGGAAATCCAAGCAGAGATAAAGATGAAGAAGGGCAGGGTCTAGAGAAATGCCAGTGAGCCATTGGAGCAGCAAGATATACTAGAGAACAGGTAACACCGCAAAGTCACATGGTGATATACACATTATTAGAAATGGGTTGATTTAAATGTATGAACTAGCCAGTAATAAGCCTGAGCCATCAGCCAAACAATTGTAATTACTATTAAGCTTCTGAGTGATTATTTTATAAGAGGCTGTGAGACCAGGTGTAATATAGAAAAGCTTCCAGATACATTTGGAGTCCAACATAGGGCTCTTAAACTTCCATAGGGTCTGAAAAGTTTTTTAAAAGGGGGGGTTCTAGAACACATTAACAGAGCCAAAACCAGCTTCCCAGTTGTCTCTCATACAGGCCATGGTACAGAGACGGTGAGGCATGCAGGCTTGAGCACAGCATAATAGTTTCCTGCCCTGGTATACAGAGGCGTCTCCAAGTTATGCAGCATGCTACATGATAGATTTAGTTTTTGCTCGTACAGACATGAATGCTTTGTGCAGGGCTGGCTGTTCACAACCTGATGGCAGTGTTGTGGAGGTCCCAAAATGTGAGCCTATTTCTACCTTGCCTGATGGTCAGAGAGTTGGAGATTGCTCAAATGAAGGAAAAGCATGCTTGCACATCCAAACCCAGGATGCAGTTGTTTGATTTTTTTAACATTAAAATAGCTTTTACAAATAAGTCTGTGCCATCCTGAAAGGTGGTCAGGATATGCAAATGTACTTCTGCTCCTTCTTTTGTAACTATGAGGTCACTTGGTTGATTGAAGAGAAGGTTTATCACAATGAATTTAGAGATAATATTTGAGGAGAGATTCCATTTTATATCTCAAAACTATGATTTACTTTTCCATTAATACAATTATCCCTCCTTTCTATGTTTTCTCCACTTTCATTTATGTTTTATGGCATATTGTTGGCTTTTAAATATTTTTTATTCTACTTCCCCAGATTCACCCTACTGTGTACTGGGATTTTGAGTATGAATGTATAAACTATCAGTCAAATCTGTTTTAGAAAGATGTTTCAACAATGCCACTCCTTTTAAAAAGCATTTATAACTTTTATCTTAAGTATGTGCACATACATATTTCTGTGTGGGAGTGGATATGAGAAAATATACAGGTACCTGTGGAGGCCATAAGAGGGCTTAGAGGTGGTTGTCAGCCTGACTCTGTAAGTGCCAGTGAAAGACCCCCAGAATAGGGAGACTCTCACTCAAGTCTCAGAATAACACGACCCCCCAAGAACTCACGAGAGACCATCCTTGCTGCAATCACACGAGCTTTATTGACAGGAGCCAACATGCTGGGGCAGAGACTCATTTCCCTTGCAGGGGTAGAGGAGTTCGACCCAGAGTAGCTGGGAGAAGGGATAGTCAGGGGAAGAAACCACAAACCAAAGGGAGCAGGGATGGTGTCATTGGAAAATTCTGAAAATACCTGTGATAATCACAAGGGGGTAACTCCCCGTTTTTCAAGATTATTCTCAAGATTATAATCTAATTTTATGGTCAGCTAGTTCCTGGAACAGAGTCACTGAATCAGCTAACCTATATATTTGTCTCTACTCTTCCTGCTAAGGGGGTCTAGATTTATCCGGGTCTTTCACCAGAATCTGTGTGAACAGAGATTGCTCTTTCATTCCCAGCTGCCCACCTGAATAATCAAATAGAAACTATATTAACTATAATACTGCTTGGTCAATAATTCGGGCGTTTTCCTAGCTACCTTTTACATCTTAAATTAACACATTTCTATCTGTGTATCACCTTGAGCCTATGGCCTACCAGTAATGATGTGGGATTTCCTTCTGTACGCTGATTACCATTAATGAATAAAGAAACTGCTTTGGACCTATAGCAGGGCAAAACTTAG
>LOEQ01013250.1:11334-22274 GCA_001685075.1 Bramus lutescens | reverse complement strand
CTCTCTCTCTCTCTCTCTCTCTCTCTCTCTGTCTCTCTCTCTCTTTATCCAGATTTTCTGACTGGCTTTACTCTGCTAAGCCATTGGCCAAAACAGCGTCCTTATTAACCAATGGTAAAAAGACATATTCACAGCATGCAGATGGGAATCCCACTTCATCTCCTCTTTTCCTTCTAAATAAACAGTAAATGTTTTGACTGCAACATAGTAAAATTACATATGCAAAACAGATATCAAGCAAGAATTATAGTTACAATATTTAATCCATTTACATTTGACAAATTAAGGAAAATATTCTACCATCTATTCTATCTTTGTGAGTCTACAGTTTATATCTATTTTATCTTTTATCATAACTAAGGAAAACTATAACCATAACCATCAATTCTTCAACTCCATCAAAGACTCCAGAAGGATATAATATTGCCTAAGTAAATAAGAAGTACATTGTAAGCAACTTCCAAAACTCAACAATTGACAGAGAAATCTTACTGCCTGGACAGTCACCAAAAGTTCTTCTGTAACATTGGGGCACCCATCTTCTGCCTATAAGCCTATATCTGACAGACTTTTCAGTGAAACAGGAAATTCGGAAAACTGTTCTGCTTATATTGACAGTTTGTCAGTTATTTTCGTCTGGGTCCTTCAGAATGGCTGGCAGACTCTTTCAAGAAGGATAACCCCTGAAGAACTATCTAACCTTCTCTTGGCAAATTCAACAGTCATTTTTCTGTGGGTCCTGTGTATCCAATTCATACAGCATAGCATCAAGCAGTCCAGGCAAGAGCAGTTTCTTGCCCAAATGTCTAGCCTTGTCACATTGAAGGAAAATTCCATAACAAGTTTCTTCAATGCCCATGAACCTCTCTGAAGTAATTGGTGCTGCCTGAAGCAGACATATCTTACTGTAAAGAAATGTCTTCCATAGATCTACCATAGTTAAGCTATGACCTGGAATCTCAGAAGAAAGTTTGTATTTTGGACTTTTGAATAGTGTCATATAGTGTCAGGACTATGAGAGACCATGGGGAAAGTTAGAGACAAACTGAATTCTTTTTTTTTATGAGAGGAAATTGAAATTGGGAGAACAGCCGTGGATTTTGTGATGTAAAATGATGTGTGACATGCTTGGATAATGAAGTTGTTAAAGAATGTGCCTGTGATGATTAATCTTGTCAACTTGACTGGATTTTAAGGACCATGGAAACACATCTCATGGTGAGTTTGTAAGGATGTTTCTAACACAGTTTATCTAAGGGGAGAAGAATCACCCTAAATGTGAGCAGCACCATGTGATCTGGGTTCATAGATGGGATAAACCAGAGACCAACCACTATTGCCTCCTATCCCTACTACCATACCTTCTTCAGCTATGAGCCGGAAGATACCCTTCCCTCTTCAAGCTGCTTTTGTCAAGTGTTGAATCATAGCAAGCAATTAACCAGGTAACTAATGCAGACCTCTATGCAGAAAAAACCAATATGAACAAAATTCTAGAGTTATTAAGTAATTAGGTAAGCTCTTATAATTTAGCTATTACTTTTAAATGTTAGCATAATTATCATCCCACTTTAAATTTTTTCTTAGAAATATTAATAAAAACATATTTTTTTCAAATATTAAAATTATACAGAAAAATATGACCAAAGAGTTAGTTCTTTATGATTGCCACTTTCAGAAATACACCATTATATGTATGATATGTTATGCATATATGCCTAGATATTTTTCCCATAGAAATACTCAACAAGAATCATATTTTCTCTTTTTTGTACATGTTTCTAAGTCAGCACATGTAGCTAAATATTTCATACTATATGTTTATCATTCTGATGGTTAGCATCCCATTGTCTATACTGAGAGGCAGTGTGCGATAAAAATTCGACACAAATGCACAAGAATCATCTGAATCCCAAAGATACAACTTATTGTGCAGCCTGGGGAAAGTCATTTAATGTCTCTGTGCTTCAGTTCTCATGAATGTACTATAAGGACTAATATAATGCATAAATTATCTCAAGGGATTGCTGCAATAATTAAACTGTTAATACCATTAAAGTATTTGTAGTAGTTGCTGATATGGCAAATCTTCTTTGTAGGAGCTGTAGTATTATTATAGAATAGGCATTTACTCAAATCCCTGTAGATGATGATTGAGCTGCTTCCATTTTTCTTTATGTGGTTTGACTATGAAAAAGAAAAAACAAAACAAAAAATTTCTAGACAAATTTCAAACTTGCTTTAGCCTTTAAAAAGTTTGGGCTCTTATTTCCTATTAAGTTGCCTATATTTGTTTGCAGATATTTAATAAATGTATATTAATATTGTTAATAAGGACAGTATAAAGAGGAGAGAGTGGTAGTAGTTTCCTGATCAAATGTGAGGCAATCTGTTGCATCTTTTCTTTCTCCAGAGGAGTCAAGTCATGAAGTCTAATCCCCAAATCTCAACAGAGACTGGGAAAGGAGGCAGGAAGCTTATAATCTGAGAAGTGAACCAATAACTTAAACTGGTGTTGTGACTGGAAAGAAGTCAGAATATGAATGCAGGTCAGAAACATATAGCCAAAGACAAGTTGGAGGATGGAGAATTCAAGAGGATATTTGGGTACCATACTTTTCATGCATCCTTCTGAGAAGTTTCTTCACTATATGTATGTGATAGCCAACAAGTAACTATAAATGAGATTATATTAATATTAATACTAATGACTAAATCACAGGGCTTATTGTACACACACACCATTTTAGCCTTCCCTTCTTCATATCTCCCTGGGACAATTCTAAGAGTTGGGGTGCTGAAAAAAATGACTGTATATGCTGAGACAAAATTGCATAAAATCCCAGAACAATAACCCTGATGAGAGGGTATAGTTAAATAATAGATATTTATATAAAATTTTTATTGGCAATATAATTTTCCTTTTGTGAGCTTTTGAAAATTTCATGCAGGCTTAAAGTGTTTCAAGTGTTTAGTGTTTAATTTGCTAATTGACTAAAATCAATATATGACCACACATTTCTACAAACCTTACACATAGTTTAAAGCTTGCTCACTTACAATGATAATGACCTGAGCACTTATTTACTAGGAAATTTTTCATAATGCAAAAACAAGGTCTATTTGTACGCTGGAGACATGACTCATGTAAGGATCACCTGTTGCTCTTGCAGAGGATATGAATTTGGTTCCCCACCCATATTGTCCTTCACAGCTATTCAGAACTCCAGTTCCAGAGAACTTGACATCCTCTTCTTAACTCCACAGACATCAAGGAAGTTCATGGCCACCATACATACATGGAGGAAAAACAATAATACACATAAAATAAAATTTTTTTAAATGAAGAAAGCAAGCAGAAAATCAAAACTGGAGCCTGCATGCCAGGTCAGTGCAGAAACGCACCTGTTCCGAGTGAAGGTTTTGAGACAAAAGCCTCATGGCTTCCAAATCAGAATCCAGTGAATCAGAATCATGGTCTCTTTTTCCATTGGAAGAGACTTACAAATCATCTAACCCAATGTGAACGTATTCAAAGAGAAGGGAAAAGCACTGTGATCAGTGTAAGTGGAGCTGAATAGTAAGTGGCTGTGTAAAAAGTAACAATTGCACTACAGCTCCCCAGGAAAGAAGGAGCCAGAGAGAGTTCCTCTAAGCTTTAGGAAGATTCAGATGGGTAATGTAGGTAATAACAGCGCCCAGGAATAGTTTCTCACCCTGAAAGACTTAATATGTCCTTTCTCCAAGTGGAGGGCATGAATTTGAGTCTATTTTTATCTACGAACAAAAGACACCCAGATACTTTGTACAGTCTCTCACCTTGATCTTTAACAAAAATAGCACCCAATATTAGAGGATTTTTTTTCTTACTCATTTTAGAGAGAGATAACAACTATTGACACGGCTGGTATGCCTGGATTTATCCCTGTGGTTTACATTACAAACCATAGAATAAATTGTTTGTTGGGCAGAAAACAATTGTGGCTCTCATGTGCCAAACAAATTCCTTCACTTCCATCCTGTAGTTTTACAAACAAGAAGTAGTATAAACTTATGAATAACTTATCATCATACATTCAGGATAGATTATTGTCTTTTATTAATCCCCATTAACTGTCAAGTATAGTATGCTCCATTATGACGTTTGTTGTGGAGTTGTTTCCCCTGGATTTAAATAATCCAGGCTCCTAAGACTTAGGAAACAAATGGCACTTACCAGACTTAGAAACTCTGAAGGCTTACAACACTCACAGGACCCCTCCCCAAGTGATGTAAGCAATGAGCCATTAATGGGAGGAAGGGGATCTTCGTTGGAGCAGCTGCCTGTAAGCTGTTTGACTTTTTTGAGTGCTCATGCCTGCTGGGTTGGTTTTGGATGTTATGCTGCCCGAGTGATATGTTCTGTTCTAGTTAGGGTCACCATTGCTGTGGTGAAACACCACGCCCAAACACAACCTAGAAGGGTTATTTCACTCACAATTCTATATAATAGCTCATCCTCAAAAGCAGTAAGGACAGGAACTCAAGCAGGGCAGGAATCTGGAGGCAGAGGCCATGGAAGGGTGCTGCTTACTGCCTTGCTCCTAATAGCCTGCTTAGTCCACTTTATTCTAGAAGCCAGGACCACCAGCTTGGGGATGGCCCCACCCTCAATGGTCTGGGTCTTTTCCCCATCAATCACTAATTTCAAAAAATGCCTTACAGGCTTGCCTACAAGCCTATCTTATGGTGGCATTTTCTCAACTGGGACCTCTTCCTCTCAGATGACATTTAGTTTGTGTCAAAATGACAAAAAACTATCCAACATATACTCCCACAAGTAATCCCCCACCTGAGCTCCTAAAAGCAATACCTGTAAATTTACTGATACACCAAGCTAGACTTAGGGGAAATAATTTCCCTGGTCTGTTATCAGCAGCCTATATTGAGCATACAGATGTTTATATATGTCTCTGGGAGAGAACCATGCAACACCTTCTCAGACATGGCTATAAGGTACGTTGGTCATACCCACCCCTTTCCCACCACTTGCATTTATATACCTGCTTCTGACAGCCCTCTCCTAACCCCCCAAAGTCCTCTTCTACTGTCATTTCTTTTCCCTTCAGTTCTACACATGAAATAGTTTTATGGCATTAGAGACTCAAACTAGAGCTTTGCCCACGATAAATAACTTCTCCATCACTGGCTGTATCTCTGTTCCCACATCATTTCAGACATAAAAACATCTAAAAATGTATTTTCGGCATATTCCCAAATGTCTTATGAAATCCCTACTATCAAACATAAGGAGTCTGGTAATGACCGCATAGACAGGGTGAAACAATCTGTGGATTTTCATGAGAATTTGATGATAGGTTTAAATAAGCAGCATTCTGTTAGCTAGGAGAGGTAACATTTAGTTAATGCAATTGTTCTCAAAGTCAGTGTATCTCCAGATTGCCTCAGAGGCTAATAACAGACCTAAGGGCTATGTTCAGGATGAGTTCTGGTCTACGGCTCTTGGGGATTACTAGGATACTCAACTGATTCTGGTACACAGGAGAGATTGAGAGCAGAATCTTTGTTTCATTGATCTTCAGCCTTACCTGCCTACTAGGATCAGATGACAAGCTGTAGAAACAAATACCCATGTTTACCTCACACCAGCAGAAAAGCGTTTCGTTCAGTTCAGTGAGGTTTATGCTTCGGGAATTTAAATGTTCACCCAGAGAACCTGGCGTGCAGCCTACTTTATGGATTGCTATTAGTTAGGCTTGGCAAGAACCTTTGTAAAACAAGAAGATTGGAAGGGCATTGTGACGAATCACCTGGGAACAGGTGACAACATAGAGAAAATCATGACTTTTTTCACTTTATTATTTTATCCAAGTTCAGTCTCATCTATGAATAATCAGATCTGAGGAAGATGGGGTTGGGTAGAAAGATGGCTCAGCCACTGCTGTTCTGGAGAACATGAGCTTGGTTCTTGCACCCACATAGTGTCACTTCCAGCTTTTTATAGCTTGAATGCCAAGGATACGATATCTTCATCTCTTGACTCTGGGAGCATTGCACTCACTTGTGCATATCCACACACACAGATGTACATATACTCAAAATGACAGATAAAAATAAGGGGCTGGAGAGATGGCTTAGAGGTTAAGATAAGAACATTGGTTGCTCGTCCAAAGGACACTGGTTCAATTCTCAGCACCCACATGGCAGCTCACAACTGTCTGTAACTCCACACATACATACATGCAGGCAAAACACCAATGTACATAAATATAAAGATATTTTAAAATATCTGAAATGAAGACCAGTATTGTCAACCTAAAATTTTGCTTCTGTAAAGCGGGGTTATGATAATCACATTCAATTAAGTCTGTAAAAGAGGAGTATGATATTGTTTTTAGATATTCAGACTTTACTGATAAATTGGGCCAAATTTGCTGAGTGCTTGAAATATGAAAAACCTGATACTAGAGGTCATAGTAAGAAAATAGATAAGCAACACAAAATCCCCTGGCAGTAAAGGATTTATCATCCATGATAAACAAGACACAGCTATAATTCCATATAAGTGAAACAACAGAGTAAGAGACCCAGAAATAAAATAATAAAAATTTGAGCAAGAACCAAGGTGGAAGGTCTGACCAGATGAGATTCCTGAAAGAGGCCACATTTGCTGTGACACTGAAGAATATGAAGAGTTTGAGATGCAAACGTCGGAGAGCAAGAAATTCTGAGACAAAGAACGTTGTGATGTAACACACGGGTAGCGTCATTCATGGTGTGGTCCAAGAGAGGTTATAAACCCGAAAGACTGGAGTGTGAAGTCAGACAGAAGTCAGTTAATAGACAAGTCAGCCTCTTGTGGTTGTGCAAGACCTCTGATGCCACTTTGAGGCATTCCTGAACTAACAGGATTGGGGCAGAGACTTGGTATGATAGAAGTTACGCTTCAGGACAATTCATCTTCTTGAGGTGTATAAAGCAAGCCAGTGTGAGAAGAATGTGCAAGTACAGATGTAGTGACCCTGTGACGGGACACTGATATGAAAGGAGATGAAGGTGTGAACAAGTAATGGGAAAGAGGGAAAGTGCCACGAGACATGACTAACACTTCTCCAGTCGAAAGAGCAAAGTGGGGAGCAGCGCACTGAGCACAAACAGAATGTCTCTAGGAAGATGAAGCCTGGGGGAGATGGCTTGAATGCAGCCATTGTGAACACTCAGTGAACACAGGTCTGGAGAGAAACAAAGAAGCAAAGGCCAGAACGCCATAGGCTCGGGTGCCCTTCCCCTGTCTAGCCTCTTCACCATTCACATACTGCCTTCAACTCCTTCCTAAATGATTAATTGTGAAAAATTATAAAAGGATACTGTATTAAAAGCCATCAAAAGGAAGTTTTGAAATTTTTAAATAAAAATGGCCATGTTCATACCTTCCAGAGAAGAGCCAGGGCAACAGGCTGTATTTCAAGAATGACGACTAGAGGATGTTGGAGCATACATAGCAGGAAGATGACAAGCCCTAAATGGTTAAGTAGGCTTGGCATGGAAACACAGACAGGAACAAAGCACAGTGCAACTGTGACTTTCTAGACTCCCGTCAAGAGCACTCTATCTTGTCCGAAAACAGCAAACAGCAAAGTCCCATCTGTCTTCATCTTCTCTGCAGACCAGTGGCCCTAACCAGAAGAGGACTCTACAGTCCTCACAGCAGCAGAAACAAGTTTAGGTCACTATTTGGGCCCAAATGATTGTTTTACTCTGGAAAAAAAACTCACCTCACATTGCATTACCCTGGTCTCCAAAACTCAAGTCGCTTCAGAACAGAACCATCTACATAGCACCCTTCACTAGGGGGAGCGTTTAGATAACACGACAGGGGCTATTGACGTCATCACGGACACTGACATGCTTACTCCTTAGGACTTCAGGACCAATTGTTCCACCTCCTCACCATGTGACTGTTCCTAGGCTGTAGCCTCTAGAGATCCTAAGGCACAGCCCTCTATGGCTCTCATCATTAGTGTTGTGGGTAATTAGCACTGTAAGTCAGCAGCTGCACTGATTTTCATGGGGCCTATGCTGATGTTCTCTGCAAAGTCACACTGTTATCTCCATACACAAGTACACTCTAGACCACTGAGGTAAACACAGCCATCGTTTACATTGGCTGTAGCTGAAGAAATCAACGAGAGGCTATCCTTCTTTGCCGATCCAGGTCAAAAGCATCAGAAAAACCAATGCTCAGTGATCTCTTTAAATTATGGTTTGTCGCCGCTGACAATTGATGGGGAACTTTATTAGCCAATCATCTTTAAGAGGTGGGTCTTAGTTAAGGCGTGGCATCGCTGGGACCCAGGGTAAAACGTGTGCACCTCCTTGTGCACAGCTTTCTCTGCATCTTTTCCCATGGGACATTGCTCTCTGTGCTTGGATTTTTCTCGTTTCCTGTTTCTTGAGTTTTCCCCTGATAATAAATAAAACGTAATTGTTTTATCCTTAGCTAGCCTGGTTATTTCAACAGTCAATTATACCATGAAATTGGAGGATTCTATTATCACACCAGGAAAATAGTAGCAACGCAGGGATAAAAGAAGCTTAAAAGTACAAGGAAGCAGGGCACCTCCAAAGGAACACTGTAAACTCCCAGAAACAGAGTAGAGCATGAAGGGAACATATCGAATGCCTGAGATAGAATTTAATAGAAGAATAGCACAGATAATCAGCCAAAGCCTAAGTTTGTAAATAAAACTTTAATGGAGTGAGAGTAACAAATCATGGTATAAATGAGACATAAGAAAAGGTGAACTCATGATTAAAGAAATGTAAACTGAATGCTTGGAGTTGAGGAGGGAACACAAGAGGTGTTAAAACAGATCAGAGTGAGAACAAAGTCAAAATGTAAAGATGGAACTCTTTATATAGCGCAATTTGAAATAAATGAGAGAAAGATAACAAGGGAGAGGCAAAGAGAGATTTCTTAATTTCCATGCTGGAGGAGAGGTTCCAGGTGCCTTGGCCACCATCCCTGAGTTTGCCTGCCCTGGAGAGCTGACTCCCAAATGTGAATTTTTGAAGATAAACTATGTTGATATTATTTTAACTATAATAAGAAAGGAAAAGAGAGAAAACATCAGTTTAGAAATAGAAAAAAATAACATTGGCAGATACTACAACAATGTAAACAATTACACATTAATAAATTTTAAAAACTGAAGGACATGGATACATTTCTGAGAACCCAGAATATATAATATAATATAATATATTAGCAAAATTATACACTTTAATCTCAGGGATGGAAGAAGTGTGTGTGTGTGTGTGTGTGTGTGTGTATGTGTGTGTGTGTGTGTATCATAAAACTGGGTAAAATAATCTCAACATCAGGACATACATTGAAGAAATGACAAGTTACTCAATAAATGGTACTGGGAAAAGCTGACACACAGTATTAAATCAACTCTCCACATTTTACCATATATATTATTAAAACTGACTCCAAATGTATCAATAATACTGAGACATTGTATAGGTAATTGTTAAACTAATATGCCAAAAGCACAGTTAACAAAAGCAGAAACAGACAATTGAGATTCAAAAAGAGACTGCAAAGAAGCCAGTTAACTGAACGACCAAACCAAGAATGAAAACATTCACCAACTATTTATCTAATTAGGGATTATCCTTTAAATACATAAGAAACTAAAGCCAGTTACTAGAAAAAATATATATAAACACTTATAAAACAGACAATGGTATGATTAGCTAATTCTCAATAGAAAGCATATTTATGGTTTAAAGGAATATGAACAAGTACTCTGTATCTCTAATCATCACAGAGATGCAAAAGAAAACCACAGTGAGTTGTTATATTACCTCATTTACAATGTCTATAATCAAGAAGATACAACTTATCAAGAAAGTCAAGGCAATGGTGTAGAGAAATTAGAACCCTTATTCACTCTTGGAAGTAATGTAAATTAGTACAGCCACCATGGAAAATAGTATAGAGACTGTTTAACAACCTAGAGATAGAGCAAGAATGTAGTTCTGAGATTTCACTACTGACTGTAAATTCAAAAGAAATGAAGTCATATCAAAGAAACATCTATTCCCCTATGTCTGTTGCTGCTGTATTTACAGTAGAAGAAATACACAATCAACTAAAGTGTCCTTTAATAAATGAACATATGAGAAAAATATGCTATACACAGTACAGTACTTTTCAGCTGCCAGGAAGAATGAATTTCTGTCATTTTCAATAACATGGAAGGAACTGCAAGATACCATAAATAAGCCAGGCACAAAAAGACAAATTTTCTGTGTTCTCACTCACTCATGGAAGTTAAAAAAAAAACTTGAATTTACAGAAAAGGGATAGAACAAAGGTAAGGTGAAATTAGACAGGGTATGCATTACAGAAAAGAAAGAAGTTAGATGAGGGTACCAACTATTCAGTTGCAGGCAGAATTTGTGCTCATTATCACAGTAAGATGATTACAATTGGCTGGCTGTAGTAGTGTACACTTTTGACCCCAGCACTCCTGGGGCAGAGGAAGGCAGATCTCTATGAGTTTGAGGCCAGCCTGGTCTACAGAGCCAGTAATAGGGCAGCCACAACTATTTATTGAAATCCTGCCTTGAAAAAACAAAATACAAAACTAATAGAGAGTGATTACAGACTAAAACTTTGTAGTATAAGTCAAAATAACTACAAAGAGTCCAATTAAGTTCTCCTTAGCCAAAGAAATGATTACTATTTGAATAGCTGAAAATGCTAGTTACCTGAATTGATTACTATGCATTATAAACATGTACCAAATCACCATGTTGTACTTTATAAATATGTAAACACATAGATATTTTGATGTAAAAGAAAAGAAATAGACATGGATAGATGATACATAGATAGATAGATAGATAGATAGATAGATAGATAGATA
>LOEQ01013248.1:0-18317 GCA_001685075.1 Bramus lutescens | reverse complement strand
GCCAAAGCTTGTGGGAGTAACCAACCCATATCTGATGTGACTGAAGACTCACGCCATAAGATGGAACCTATCCCCGGTATTGCTTGAATGATCAAGAACCGGAGACTGGAGAATACAGAGACCTAGGGTAAAATCAAATAAATATTTCTGTCCAAAAATGTGGCAGTAAAATGACTCAATGACATTCTGCTATATTCATAGATCAATTAGTACCACCCTCATCCATCATTAGAGAAACGTACTCCTGCAGCAGATGCAAGAAAATACAGATACAGCCAGTCATTATACAGAGAATGAAAGACTTTGCAAACACTCAGCCATAAATGGGATCTCTCCATCAATCTCTCCCCTCAAAGCACAGGGAACCCTACAGAAGAGAAGGCCGATAGAGTGTAAGAGCCAAAGTTCGTGAAGTAAGCCAAGTAAACAAGGCCCTCTAAATCAATATGATTGATGTGCATATGAGCTCACAGAGACTAAAGCAGCATGCACGGGGCGTGTATGGGTCTGTACCAGATTGTGTCCTAGAACTAAAAGGAGAAATGGACACATACCCCTCCAACCCCAAAGCTATTTCCAGCTGATAACAATTTGCAAATGAAAATTGACTTTTCTCCAATGGAGTCTCACTTGGGAAACAAATCACCCTTAAGTCCAGGCCTCATGCCCAGCAGTAGATGGCCAACACAAAATGAATTCATTGGCAACATTGGAGGTTCTTTATGTCATTCGCATCCATATATAGTTTAGCTTCCAATTTAGTGTTTCTATGGGATTTCTGAATGTGCAAACAAGTGAGTCTCTGCATCTATACCTTTCATGTGCCTTCTTAGGGTCTCATTTCCTTCTGTTTATTTTGTCCTATTCTGATATACTAATTTTTGTTTTCACTTATTATATTTTAATTTTATTATTTTCCTCCAAAGCCTGTGTTTTTTCTAATGAGAGGCAGAAATGAGGTGGATCCAGATGGATGGGAAGGTGGGGAGGAACTTGGAGTATGAGAGGGAAGGAAACCGTAATCAGGATATATCATGTGAGGAAGTGGGAGCTATTTTCAACAAAGGGGGTAAAAACAAAAAAAAATTTGAAAAGTAGAGAAAGATTGGTCAGTAACGGGAAAGATGAACTGAAAAATCAGTATGAACTTTTGATTTTCTCTCCATTTTATTTTTCAGTGCTGGGTCTTGTGAATGTGATATAAATGTTCTACCACTGAGCTTCCTTCTTCCTTCTTAAAGAAAACTCATTATATTTTCTGAAGAGAAACATCTTTTATTTTGGCAATAGAATAAAGAGAATCTTAATATATGCCATTGTATTAAAGAGACAGAAGAATTGTCTTATTGTATGAAAGAGACAGATTCATTCAGAGAAATAGGAGTCAATATTTAAAAGCACAAAGTGGGCACCATAGGAAGAGGGCATACAGCTGGTCACAAATGTACTTTATTAAGATTAATTATGACAATGAATTAAAAAGATTCCTTATTTTATATCAGTACTACACTGAGAAAAAGAATTCAAAGCTTTTTACTTGTATTACATAAAATGCAATACATGGATTTTTAAAATAATGTCTATAAAATGTGCTAAATATTAGCTAATGTTAATTAGATAATTCTTACACTGGGCTGCTAATAAACCATTATGCTGTAAATAAAGAGTTTTAAAATGTAATGAAAAGTTTAGTATTTAGAATACATCGCAAGTACTAGAAAGGAAAGACCTCAAAATCACAACCTAATTTAATAAGAGAAAGGAGTAACACAAATATTACATACAGAAATAAATGGAATGCCTTTATACATTTAAAACACAATTTAGAAAACAGGTAATATTTGGGAGATGTTTATAATGTACAGAGAAAAGATTCACAAAACTATGGAGTGGATTATTATTATGATTAGGTGGGTGGGTATTCTCATGCCCATGCCAATGTGCACACATAGAGGTCACAAGACAACTTTGCACTGTCCACCCTGTGAGTTTCAGGGATCAAACTTAGGTCATCTTGTGTGCCTTGCAAAGGCCTTTACACCCTGAGCCATCTTACCAGTTTTAGTTTGTATTCTTTTGGACATAGTAATTAAGGTAATGAAAAGGATAGCCAAGGTCAAACTGAATAAATTCACTTTTAAAATTGTGTTGGATGAAGTATGTCAGTAGAGGCTGACTTTGAGTGTTTAAAGCCTTGCACCATTTGCAGTTCACACACTGTCTTGTGTGTGCATTTGAAGATGTGAGCTCTCAGTTTACTGCTTGTTACCTTACCTGCTGCCTACTGTCATGCTTTCTCACCACAATGGATTCTTACACTTTTGTAATAACCTTAAATAAACTCCTTCTTCCAAAAGAAGCTTTTGATAGTGTTCCTTTACTATAGCAACAAAACAACTAGTATACTGTTTAATGTTTTTACATTAAATTATCCAGCTCTCAATACCCCAAGTCAAAATGCACACACAATAAATACTGTATGTGAGATCTACTTTAAGCACTTTCTCACTTCATTCACCTTTATCCATGCTCATTACTGTTGCATAAATACTGGTAACTACTCTTTTTTTGTGGAAGCTCTTAGCTATAATGTTATTGCCCCCATTCCCTCAAACCAAATGAAAGATACTTGAACATAAATCCAAATTAATATTGAGTACAAAATAAATATGTAAAGTACTGTAACTTATAAATGCTATGTCCCAATATCAAAGTTGAGATATTAGCTATGCAGAAAACACTCACAATTTCTATTCTCCCTGGCTGTGCTCCACTAAATTCAACTCATAAAATTCAAAACCATAATTGACTATATACATTTTAATTATGGCTATATGAATGCTCCCATTCCATTGTTCCATCTGAAGAAATTTTTTTTAAGCTGCAATACATTGACACCTAGCACCAGAAGAGCTATATCCTCAGGAATACTTACTGCATAACCAGCTTTGGGTTTCTAGAATTCTGTCATTTAGAAGTGAGCAAAAAGGATAATTTGCTGGGTGGTGAAGCACACCTTTTAATCTCAGCACTTGGGAGGCAGAAGACATGAATTTCTGTGAGTTGGTGGGCAGCCTGATCTACATGGTGAGTTCCAGGCCAGCCAGGGCTACACAGTGGGACCCTGTCTCAAAAAATGTAGAAAATTTACATCATCATGTTTTAACAGTTGACTAATATATATCATCAGTAACCTAAAATTCAGCAGCTCCATTAACTCCTTTAATATATGGCTTATTACACTCTTACCATTCTCTCCAATTTGTTTACAACATAAACTCATCGCACATACTTCTGTAGAATTTTCCAAGTAAACAGAGTGATCTAGGTGGTTCTCTGATAAATCCTTGTGTTGCTTTTATATACTTATCTATAATTTAATGCCATCACACAAGATGTAATCCAATTGATAGATCACTGTTGGGCTAATCCAAATAGGCAATTTGAGGACCAGGCTAAATGGGAAAGTAGCAAGAGGAAAAGTAATGTTTGTACTTTTCTTTTCACAACCCAAATTCCAGTGCTGTAACTATGCCAAGAGTGATGCTAGGGAAAAATTCAACACTCTAAAGTTTCTAAAGTACGAAACGGCTAGAAAAATATATTTTGGATTTACTGAGTTGGATGTTTTCTCTAAAATTTAATTAGTCTTGTCTAAGGTAATTCACAAAGCAAGTTGTATAACTTCACAGTTTCTTGTAGAATAATATTTCATTATTTCACACAGTCTGTTTTACCTGGAATATTTTAGCATGCCAAAAATACCAACAGAATTTCAATTCAACAACTGTAGAAAATACAAAAATATATTACTAATTACAGTTCAGATTAGTAATTTCAAACAGTGGCCTCAAAGGACAGTTGTTTTGTTGATGTCAGTGAATTACTAAATTTGGTTACTTCCCCCCTCTCAATTCACTTTAAACATAACCTGACCCTTACAAATGCAATATGAACTACTCTTATTTATTGCTTAAGTTTGACATAAAAAGTTCATCTTTCTGCCAGCTGAGTATTACATTGTGCCATCCATCTTCCTAATATTCCTAGTATAGAAAATGAACTCTATACCACTTCTGTTCTTCCTCAAGTCACAGCTTCTTTGAAGTAATTAATAGTTGATTATAACTGTGTAGCTAATATTTTATGGTATGGAGTTTCCAATTAAACCATATACTATAGTCTCTTCATATTTAAAGAACTTATCCATGTTGTAACATATAGCAATAATTGATGGTTTTAAAATTCAATAATTTTTCATGATATGGATACACCAATTTTGTTTATAGAGGTATACATGCTGGATATACTATGTTTGGGCTATTATGAATATTGGTTCAGGGGATTAGAGAACTGACTGGTCCTCTAGAAAACCTGGTTTCAATTACCAGCATCCACATGGAGGCTTACAATCATCTGTAGCAACAGTTGCAGGGCATCTCATATCATCTGGCTTCCAATGATACTACACACACTTAGTGCACAGACATATATGCAGGAAAAATATTCACGCAGACAATATGAATATTGCTGCTATAAATATCTATGGCTTAAATTTTGTGATCATTTTTTTCTCCCTCTTTCACTTCTTCTCTTCCTCAACTCCATTCCATCAGCCTCCTTCCTTCTCCCAGTGCTGGATTTCTGGGAGGTTGAATCTGTGGTCTCACAAATTTTAGACAAACACTCTAGCACTGAGTTATATCCTCAGCCTTACGGCTATGTTTTCAGGTCTATTGGGAATAGAATTACATGGTTGTTTGCTTAATATTTTGAGTAAATATAAAACTTTCCTAAATGGACTATATCATTTTACATTCCTATCAGCATTGCCTGAGGGCTTCAATCCTTAATTCATCTTTAATTACAAGATTACAAGAGATTATGTTCCTCATAGCTATTTCATTACAACATTACAATCAAAATATCAATTTTTTCATTTGTCTTGGGATTATATTTTAAGACCTTTTTAGTTTTAGTAACATAAAAAGAAACTCCTGTTTTTAATGCCCAATATCTAATTGTGAGTATTCTGATATCTTGTTGTTTCTCCTACCCACAATATATTTTCAACTCCCAATGACCTTCTACTCCTCCTTCTTAAAGCTCATTACTATTGTTCACTTAAAGTAATGATAATGCTATAGAGCTCATATTCTTAGCCATGTTGGACTCTTAGAACCTGTATAAATCATGAGACAGAAACAGCAATTTTTCAATTGGTTGTGAATTCCAAATCTCTAGGACTGTGCACAAGGATTGGTAGTTTAAATTACATTCTGTCAATATGCCTCATTAATGGACACTTTTGCTCACATGTTATATTATGACTAAGCCCAACCTTAATAACAATTGTTCCTCTTCTTTGAGTCAGCTTTTTTCTTACTATTATACAAGTAAAGTTACCCATAGAAATAACAGCCATTTTTATTTTGGGGGACTTTCTTCTTTTTCTGTTTCATAGTGAGGGTGGAAATACTTAAAGGCCAATATTAATTTTCTAGTTTTACATTTTGTTCCATTTTTTAAAGTGTATGTGTATGGGGAACTGTGTCTCTTTTGTGTACTAGTGTGTGTGTGTTTGTGTGTGTGTGTGTGCATGTGGAAGTCAGAGTCCAACATTTGCGACCCTGTTTCTTACTACCTTATCATTTGAGACAGGGTTGCTCTGTCAAACCAAAGCTCAATAATTGGTTACTCTGACTAACCACTGAACCCTGGGATCTGTCTTCCCCACAGCACTGGAATTACAGATGCACACCACCACAGTTGGTTGTTAAATGTTTGCTGGAGATCCAAACTCAGAGCCTTACAGTTGCATAAGAAGCATTTCACTGAACCTTCTCACAGCCCCACTTGCAGTTCATTTTTAGCCCAACAGCCTACATGAGTAAATATATCAGTGGCACAGTTTTATCACCACGTAAATTGAATGTTCTTTGTTTACTCTGCCTAAGTAGCATAATCTGGACTGTTATTCTGATGCTAATTACCTAAGACAAGGGGATAAACAGTATAGCATTTCTTCCACTCTGAGCCACAAATATTTTTCATTCTCAACAAACACTTTAGATCTCCATCCAGATTTTTAGATTATCCCCCTCAATTTTAGTGTTGGTAATCAACATCTAGGCCAACAGAGAAATTGTGCTTCATGAATACAAACCAAATCATATTTATTTTTCTACAAAGAATGTGACTATGTTGATGTTATAGAAATTCTCTGTTTATTAATCGGGTCCCTTTGCACCTGTTTGATGATCAGCTCAATTTAATCTAAGCACTTCACTAAATATTAATGAAGTTGAGCAGACAAAATTTTTCGAATCCTTGGCACCTTCAAGAAAGGAGCTCTCAGAGAATCTTCTGAACAGATAGCACATGAGAGTATCCTAATTGTAAATGTGGTTAGTGTCCATATTGTCAGGAGAAGACATGCATAATTAACAATAATTGCAGACAGCCTCATAAGAACAACAATAAGTTAAAATGTGATTTCAATGAGTAAGGAATGAAAGCTATTAAAAACACAAGAGATTTTGTTGCTGTTTTGGTGTTTTTAACTTTTTTTATTTTCCTTTCTAAAAATGGGAACTCAGCCTTGCTGTCATATGACAGTTATTTGAGGGAGCTTTAAGAATACCAAGGCTTGGTAGTGGAGAGATGGGTCAGTGGTTAAGAGCACTGTCTTCTCTTCCAGATGACCAGAGATTGATTCCCAGCACCCATATGGCAGCTCACAACTATCTGTAACTCCAGTCTCAAGGATCTGATGCTCTGGCCTCCATGGACACTTCATACACATGGTGCATAGATATATATGCAAGAAAACACAGATACACACCAAAAAATTTTAAAACAATAAATAAACAAAATATCAAGGCACACATTGCTATGTATACTATATTCATATTACATGCATACTATATATGTGTGTGTATATATGTGTGTATACTAATTCATATTACATTTCATAAATTCTTAAAAGAGTAATAACAAGAGGCCTGGGCCTCAGTTAAAGCTTAAGAAATACCAATAAATAGAACTCACGTATGAGTTTCAAACTGAACTTCTTAAACCGTAAATCAAGTGATTCATGTACAAAGGATGAATAATTCATTCTGGAGCCTGGTCCAAGAGTCTGGATTTCCAATAAGCCCTCTCATAATTTGTATGGTCTTCCACTAACCATGCTTTCATTAGCTAGGCTCAAGTTCAGTGGTTCTCAGATTTGAAAGTGCGCCAGAGTCTACTGGCACACTTAAAACATAGAAAGCTGAGTACTACCCTGGAGGTCTTGATTCATTAACTCTGTACTGAGGCAAAAGAATTTGCATACCCAGGTGGTGCTGATAAGGCTGATTGAACCACACACTTAAAGAGCTACTGCTCCTCACCATTTCTAAACCCTACCAGATACACAAAAGTCAATTAAAACACAAACCTCGCTCTCGTAAGAAAGTGGATACAGTAGGAACCAATTGGAACATGTTAGCTCACTCAAAATATACTTTGAAAATGTTGACATATCTGCTGGCTATGCACATGAAGAGCTTCAAATATGAAGCAGAGTTAATGCTCTGGTCTAAATATGCTATGAAAGGTGTCAGATCAGCACCAAAGGAGGAACAGAAATGTTAAGAAGCAAATGTGGAACTTATAAAGCACAACAGGTGTTGATGAAATATCTCTGCCAAGATAATCAGTCCCCTGGCCTCATTCACTATGCAGGCAACTGTTCTCAATTACCAACAGCCTTTAGATACCTGTATCAAGCTTGCTTAGAGCAGACTCTCAATATAGTTTAGACAGACATGAATGGCAAGCAGGGTCTTCTTTTCGGCTAGGAGTTTGCAGATGTTCTACCTGCCTAAGTGACATAAGAGAATAATTCTTTTCTCAGAGATAATCTATATCATTGATCAAAGTAAATTGACTTAATAGTGGCTGTACAATTGTAATTGTTATTTTCACTTACCTCATTAAGAAACGTTGTGGACTTTAAAACACTATTGCAGAGTATTTGAAATAATCAAATTAGAAGAAGTAAAATATTATTCAGCGGTAACTTTCATTCCATGGTCGCTTGGCCCTGTATTTTCAGTACCTATTTCAAGGCAGAGGATTGTAGCCAATAAAGCATTAAAGAGGATGCAACTCACATTACGGCAGTCATGAACAAGATAGTCTACATAGGCCCGGGGTTTCAATATCCTTTTAAAGGTCATACCCCAGTGGCTGGAATTCCTCCCACCTCGACCTTTTAAACAATTCTACAGCCTCCTAATAGCATCACAGGCTAGGTTCTAGCAAGACAGCTCAGTAGGTAAACTCATTTGCCATTAAGCCTGATGACCTGAATTTGATCCACAGGACACATATGGTACAAGGAGAGAACAGGCTCCCGAAAGTTGTCTTCCAAGCTTTATCAACCACTCCCCATCTGTGGTGGTTTGAAAGAAAATGGGCCCCATAAGCTCACAAGGAGTGGCACTATAAGAAGTTGTGACCCTGTTGCAGTAGGTGTGACTTTGTTGGAGGAAGTGTGTCTCAGTCTTTCTTCCTGCCACCTGACAGTCCAGACCTAGAACTCTCAGCTCCTTCTCCAGCCTTACATCTGCCTTCATGCCACCATGCTTCCCACCATGATGGCTCTGGATTAAACCTGTGAAACTGTAAACCAGCCCCAATTAAATGTTTTCCTTTATAAGAGTTTCTGTGGTCATAGTGTCGCTTCACAGCAATAGAAATCCTAAGACAAAAGTACCTCTCATCTTTAAGATACATAAACTTTTCAAGATCTTGGTTAGAAAATAAAAATTAGGAGGCAGAGTCATCATTCTACCTCTATTTCAGTTTTACCTACAGTAAAACAGAGAATGATAACATACTTTGACTACCCCATTCCATGGCTCTTTTAAATTGATTATGTCCTGGGAGTGATAAAAGGTTTTATTTCCCCATTCTACAACATCTATTTTTCTAGTGCTTAGTCCTGTTAAATTACTTTTAAATAGAATGACTTCACATAAATAATTAGGTTTCTGATTACATAATAAGAAATATTGGCATTGTATGGAAAACTTTTGGATCATCATAAGTGAGAGAACATGGTGGACATTTCAATGGTAGATACTAAGAATAATGCTAGATAGTCTACAACATGCAGAATAGGCCCTCAAGCAAAAATAAAAATGATTCAAATATTAATAGTGTGCAGATTGAGGCCTGTTCTAAATCTATCATATTTGTAAGAAATACTTTCCCATCTTATCTTATACTTAAATCTCTCTAGAAATTTTTGAAAGTACATGAAATTTTCCAAACAGTTTTTACATGGTGTTAACTTTTTATGTTGTAAGAATACTATGTAGCCATAACCAATGAACCAAGGCATAGAAGACACCTATTATGGGTGAACTAGCATAATAATTGGGTGAGAAAAGGTGACTAATAAACATAAGACAAAAAAATAAGGAAATTTGATTTCTCGGAACATGAAATAGGAAATAATTCCAAATAGATGGGGGGAATTTCAGACAGAAGAAAAGTCAACTAGGGCCAATACCACTCTTGCCAAAGGAAACTGCTCCATCGTAGAAACTGAGTAAAGACCACCCTAGCAATACTTCAACCTTATCCACACTGCACGGAGAAAAGCGCAATTCCACTATCAGAAGCACTTCTCTCAAGTAGGAACACCAGTGTAATATGAAATGACATGTGAGGAGGATGGTAGATCTCAGCAGGAACATTGGCTGAAGCTTTCTGCTTGGACACTCCCATCCTCTCAATGAAATTTTCTACAGACAAAGAAGATATGATAGGAGAATCTTATGTTACACTTCCATTGCATTACTCAGAACATGTAACAAAGCTCAGAGTTGGGCAAAGTCATACAGAATATAAAACATATTTTAGAAGTTTTTAATATCTCATGAGATATTTTGAACTCTGTGCTGAAAATAAAAAATAGTGTGAGTATTGCCAACTTGACAGAATCAAGAATCACCTGGAAGATGGGCCTCTGACTATGCCTGTGAGGGCTTATGTTGATTCTGTTCATTGATACGTGAAGAGCTGCTTACTTTGTAGCAAAGTCATTCCCTGTGTGGCTGTCCTGGATTGTATAAGATGGAGAAAGTGAGCTGATCACTAACATCTCTGCTTGCTGATAGTGGATGCAACATGGCAAGCTCCCCCAAACTTCTGCTACCTTAACTTTTCTGTCATAATGGACTATACTTTTGAACTGCATGCTAATTTTTCTCATAAAACAGCAAAACAATTAGGGACTATTTACAGAGTTATATAATTTCTATTAGGGACTGTTTATAGACATAAACAATTTCGAAAGGCTACTGAGTTTACAACTTTCTTGCTGTCCCTATTTTTGGCAAGAGGTCCATGTCGCTAATATTTCTTCATATACATGACTGACTTAGTACTATGAAAGAAACCAAAGAGTAGTCCTTTTCAGGCTTCTGTTGCTTTTTCTCCACATGTGTTATCTCCAGCCTCAAATTCTACCCTTCAAGATTGGGCTCATTGATTTCCCTAGGGTTTGGTGTTTTGGGTTTTTGTTTGTTTGTTTGTTTTGTCATAGAAACTTCCCAGCTCTACTTGGGATTCTCCTTTTAGTATAGAGGGAACAGCATATGGCTTCCAGCATCAGGCCAGAGAAATCACAGTGTCCAACTCACTTCTTTGTCTTCTCACAGAGGTTATTTAGAAAAGCATAAATATAGCCTCTCTTCCTTCATCATCCTTCATCATTGGTTATAACCATGGTTAAGATCATAATGAACCTGAAAACATACATACAATAGTAGTATATGGACAGAACAGGTTATATTTATGAATATATACAAATATACATACATATATAGATACATGCAATAAAAATTATGGAAAAAAGAGGCTATGAATTTGAAGGATACCAGAACATAAGTGAGGGCTTTGTGGGAGGAAACGGAAAGGAGATTATAATCACAAAAATAAATAAATAAAAATAAAGCAACAGAAATAAATTAACAATCATATAGGTAAAGTATATAGAAAAAATTGATGAACTTCAGTAATATTGTATTGTACATTTATTTCTGTAATACTATATATGGTTATTTCCATTTATCAAAAAAGTATAACTAAGAAAATTGCCACTCCAATATTATAACAAGAAAAAGAAAATTTCAACATGTGATATTCAGAGAGTAACTAAAACAATTCCCTGTCTGAAAAAATATCATGTGCATAATTAATTTTTTCAAAATAGGTAATCCAATAAGTCAAATATGAAATTGTACTCAAGCATAAAACTATTTCTATCCAAACGTACAGATCAATAAAAAAAAACTATTCCTAGTAGTGATAGCTGTTTGGAAGTATTAAGTAAACGGGTAAAAATGATAATCTTAAAATCAAAAGATCCACTAGCAAAAATTGGTTGAAGTCCTAATATAAAGACTTAATACATTTTTTAAAATATAAATGAATTGTTCTTCAGGCATTCAGGAAGAAAAGGCTAGTCACCTATCAAAAGGGAGTTGCATACTGGCCTCAAAGTCTCCATATGAGTAGTTAGTGCCAGAGGGCAGAGGAACATTGTCTATGAGTTCTGAGGACCAGGTCTAGGCTGCTAGACACATTGTTGTTTAAGAAGATCAGTAGCAGGGAGAGATTTTTAAACATTAAAGAAGTCAGTTCCTCAAGAAACTTTTTTGAAAATCTACTCTACAAAAAGTTCAGGAAGCCAAGAGATAAAACAAAATAAAATAACTCATGAGTCAAATAACTGTCAGAGGATAAAAAGGATGAAGGGGGAATAATGAAACTAAAAACAACCAATCTTAAAAAGCAAGAACAACTGAGCCATAACATACATATATACAAACACATATAAAATGGTTTCAAATATATATATATTTCTATGCATATTATGTATTAAATGGGATTATGAATTATTGGCTGTTAAGATGTATATAAAAGTCATATTAGTAAAAACTACCCCAAAAATCCTTAAAAAGAATTCCTTTAGAGAAACCTAATGGAATTCAATACATGATTCTGTTAGTAGTCTATTATGTTAAATATTATAAATACTTAACTTACTGAAAAATTAGTTCCTTAAATCTAGCATCTACATTTGACAAAAAAAATGTGAGGTGTTTGTCTTTCTGAGTCTGTTTTTTCTTTCACTTAACATAATCATCACAAGTTCTATCCATTTTCCGCAAATTTTAGGATTTCATTCTTCTATATGACTGAATGAAAATCCATTGTGTATGTGTGCCTCATTTTCTTTGTCTATTTGTCTGTTTTCTAGCTAATGTGTCTATAGGTCATGGATCTAAATGGGGGATCATGGAAAGGGAAGAAGAGATCTTAAAGCAAGACAGAGAAGGGGTATGAGAGGAAAATAGAATACATGCGGTATGGAAGCAAAGGGGAGGGGAAGAGGAAAAGCAAAAGTCTGGCATAAGGAATTGGGGAGCAGAAGGAGGGAGGGGCAGATTAGGACAAAGTGTGACATATATGTCTGAAAATATCACAAAATCCCCATTACTTTGTATCCTAACTTTAAAGTTATTTTTTTAAAGATTCACTTCTTTGACCAAGAGAAGAAACAGAGGGAAGTCTTTATGCAGGTAATTTAGCATGCAAGCAAGTCTACCTTTAAGAGACTTAACAAATACTTGATGTGAATGAGGTGGTTGGAAAACTCAAATCCAGTTTTGCTCTCCAGCAAATTTGATTCCATTCTGTCTTAATATTATGGATTTGTTCACTGTACACCTCTCTATGAATTAAAAAAAATCCAGCAGTGAATGGAAATGTGATTGAGAATTATGAATAGCCCATTCTTGCCTATAAAATGTACTCTAATTTGTTCAAATACCAAACGTCTGTCAACATACTAAATGCTAATAATTTACATGTGATTGTGAAGATGAAAAGTTTGCTTGTAAATTAGATGTGTATGTTAAAAAAAATCTTCTGTAATGTTGACAAAGTTAAAAACAAGCACCACAAAATCAAAGTGTGGAATAATCCTTAAAGAATATTAAATACTTCACATTTTATTGAAGACAGTAAACTAATACCATCAAAACTTGAAATCAACTTTTTAATAAATGCAAAATGTACTTGAGCTCTTTTATCTTTTTAACTTCTTATCTTAATGATCAATGTCTATTTTAGTGAGTAATATATCTCCTACTCCTTCCCTTGTCTTCACCATCTGCTTCCACAGCAGCTACATAATAAAAGGTATTCCAGATGTGTTCCTTTATGAATGACAAGGATCTGCATTCAAAATCCATATTCTATCTCATCAACTCATTTTATTAAACCAAATATCTATATATGTACTATTATTTAATAATATAGTGTTAAACTATTTAATGTCATGAGAATACATATAAAAGAGTTTTTATTTTGCCTTCCTTTATCTGAGTATTATATCATCCAATTTTAACACAATTTTTATGGAGTACATCAAATCTGGTTTACTTGAATGAATTGTCTTCTGGAGTTTTGCCACAGGTAGAAGACATTCATATTCAAGAAAATCCATTAAAATAGACTAGAGTTTGCACAAGACCAGACTCAAGATATCCTAATATATCATCACAAATGCATGATTATTTGTGTTTCTGTTTTCCCAACCACATAGAAACCAGACCATCACTTAGTAGTGATTCAGAAATTATGTCTTAAATGAATCAGTGAAAAGTGATTGAGGCAACGCGAAATAAGAATTCTTTGTTCCTTAATTTCTTCAAGAGAAGGAATGAACTCTTTCACATCAAAGAAGCTGTGATATAAGAAACAGTCCTTTGAGAAGGAAGGAGGAGCGATGGTCAGGAAAAGGGCAGGGTAGATGATAGCAACTGCAGGAGACAAGATAGCAAGAGGGTACACTGTCTAATTTCAAGTGCCTTCAGCTCTCTGAAGAAATCTAAGGCATAAAGTGATAACTGAACTCTAAAGAGATTTTAAAACTAGAATTATAAAAGTGAAGGGATTTTCAACGGTGTCAGATAATTTAAGTTTAGAATTAAAATCATGCAATAACAGCATTCAGCAAACCATTTGTCCAAAGGAGTCGCTTGAGATGTAGTTTTGATTCTGAAAAGAAAAATGAGATGGTTAATCAGCAGAGCTAGGGTATTCATAACAATGTCGTTTTTCTTACCATTGATTTATTTTCATTAGGTAAGTAGTTAGGCTGTTGATTTTTCTCCTCTTTTGCTTTTGGCCCTAACTAAATTGGCTGTTTTGGTACTTTCATTATTTGCACGTGTCAAAATTCCCTTAGAGAATAATGACAACATTAGTTTATTGAAAATACCAAAAGAATGGCAATTTGCTATGTATTTTGATGATTACATGTTCATAAGGTATTATTTATCATTTAAATTTTCTGATGTAAGGCTAATACAAATGTCTAATATACAAAATGTTGAAGCACCCAGATTAAAATAAAATAGCAATGAGAAATTGTATGTTATCATTATACCAAACAGAGTATTTGAAGAGTCATAACTAAATATTAATTGGATTTTAAAATATATTTTATCGATAGGCTTGGAGATGAACAGCAAGAACCTAAAAGAAACCACCCAAACCTCAATGTGTAATATTTTCTTTCATAGATACTGGCAACAATTAGAGAATAATACTATACCACAGGTGTTGAGATTTAATCAATAACAGACAGAAGCACATTGATATGAGTGCATCGATGACTAAACCCTAGCAGTCAAATCTCTTACACACTTTACAATCAATCTCTGAAATGTCAAAAACAAGAATTATATGGCTATACAAATTTACTAGTGATGGGGATTTGGGAGATTATCTTGTATGATCCATCAGTTTATGGAAGATAAAATGAACATGATAGTAGTAGATATTTTTGTCCTAACGAGCTTCCATTTTAATGAGAAAATACCCAATCAAGAAATTCCAAAATGGTAAAACAGTCAATAGATATTAATATGGAAAATTATAGAGCTGCAAATACAACATTACTTCTTGATTTTAAGGCTATATTAGGATAAAGAATAACTTTCCTGAGGATGTGACTGGTGATTTAAATCCATAAGGATTAAGACATATGCAGTCATGTAAAGGAAAGATATAATAAGAATGGGATCAGATTCCCTGATTATCACTCCAAAGGTGTTGAGCCTGACAGAATGGAGCCTAAAATGAGGCAGACCCAAAATGTCATGCAATAGTCAACTTTATTTGGAGAATCAGACAATTTATATTCTGAGGGTTAAGAAGAGTCACACGAGTAAAGTGACCACAAGGACAATCTGTATGTGTGGCAGAAACATGTTTTTCCATAGAGACGTACAAGCAAACAACAACAGCTAGTTGTAATGAATAATCTGAAGTAAACTCTTGCCTATCCACTGCACCTGGAGGAAGTCAAAAACACATACCAAGAACAATTCTGTGTTTTTGAAAAGGCTGAGGTCATAAGACTTTTGTTTTCTTGGAGTTTTCTCACAAGCACTCAGAATTCTTGTACAACTTCATTATTGTAATATGTTCCAACAATATCCGAAGAGGAAAGAAAACTCAATATACATGTAAACGGAAGTTTCTCTTTCCTGCCCCATCCTGCAGTCACTTCTAAATAATCACTCAGAGGCTTAATATTAATTACAAACTGTTTGGTCTTATTACTAACAAGCTCTTACATTTAAATTTACCCATTTCTATTAATCTGTGCATTGCCATGTGGCTGTGGCATTGCTGATCTGCTGATACCTTTCTTCTTGGGTGGCTGGTTGCATTTCTCTGCTAGACTCCACCATTCTCTCTGTATTTTCAGTTTGCCTTTCCTGTCTGGCTTTATTCTGACTTGCTACAGGCTGAAGCAGCTTCTTTATTAACCAATGAGAGGAATACATTTTCACAGCATGCAGAAGGGTTATCCATTAGCATATACACTTGAGAGATCTACAAACAATACACTAATCGATTATCACATAGAGATCGCAGTAAGATGAAGACCAGAGTGTGAGGATACTTAGGAAATTTTGCATCCATACATAATCCACTTTTATACGTGCACGTACATACATATATGCATGTTCAATATGGATATGTGAATCAGCTATAGCCAAAAAAACAACAAAATACTACCAACAATGTGTTCTATTTTCTGTATTTAATGTTTCTTTAGAAGTATTTGTAAACGTCCACTGTCACATAGGACTTGACCTACTAAAGTGCAGTGACCAGCACTTTCTAAAGATTGAGAGGCAAGAAGCAGGGACCATATTATGATGAAATATTCAGATTAGAAATGATGCATTAGAAAATTGGGAAGTGAAAATTTTTTTGAGCAGGGGCATAAGGTACTTCTATTTATATTGAGAAAGATATTCTAAATGGTTCCAGAAAACACTAGAAAGGCTTAGGGATAATGAGGGTAATTTCAGGAGTTTTGATTGTTTTTTTTTCTGTTTGGAGATAATTTAAACTATTGCTAATGGTGTCAGAATTAAGACAATTGCTTGAGGATAGTAAAGAGCAAATTCCTAAGTTGTAATGAACAGAACTTAATTATTAGAACAAGTAAATGAAAGGAAAATGAAGTGTTAGGATTTTTGAGATGTTTGTCTTAGGGAACATGTGAATAATGATATCATTCACTGAGGAATGGAAAAAAATGACTATCAGAAAAAACAAAGACCAACAGACACCAAAGAACATGTAATGAAGAAAGACATTTGTATACTATTGGTCAGGATATAAATTAATTCTGCCACTGTAGAGATCAGGACTGAGATTTATCAAAAGATTAAAACAAAGAACTACCGTAGGGTCTAATATGTGGAAGACATGAATTCACCATACAACAAAGATACCTGTGAACTTGTGCTTATTTCAGCAATAATCACAATAGCTAAGAAATAGAATCAGCTTAGATGTTCATCCATAGAAGAATGAATAAAGAAAATGTGGAACATTAGTATTTGAATTTACTCAGTCATACAAATACATCAAATCATAACATATATGCATGAAACAGAAATGAAATTATGGTGAGTAAAATAAGCTAGACTCGGAAATATAAATGTTACATGGCATATAATTTTTTCAAAATGCCAAAGAGAAAATGGCTATTTCGGGAGATGAAAGAGAATGGCAGGAGTGGGGTAGTGGGCAAAAAAAGGGCATCGGAAAGAAATGTAGTCAAAATACATTTTATAGGGGTATACAAATGGCACAATAAAATATGATATTTTGCATAATTATATATTCTAATAAAAAGAAAAATGAGGCTGAGATTTTAATAACTTTTAAAAGTGACATCATTTTGCTAAAACTCAAAACTTAACCCTTGTCTCTCATAATATATCTTTTAGGTTTTCCATTGAGTAGACCAGGATTTTTCTTTTCTGTTTAGCCATTGGCTTTACCTGAGGTCATTAGAATAAGCAAATATCTTCTTTGTCTAAATAATATCCATATTATTTGCATTTCTAAGTCATCAATTATAAATTCTTTGCTTTGTTTTGCTTTTCATGTGCAGTTTTGAATTAATCATACACTATAATTCAAAGAACACCAAAATCATTCATTCCTTGAAAACCAATCTCCTCTTTTATATGTTATTTTTTATTTTCTTGTTTAATTTTCATAAATATATATATTAAGTATCTCCTATTCCCATTTCTATTCGCATACGATTGTTGACTACCATCCTAAATTGTTGGATATTCATTAATCTCTGAAATTTACTTTGTACTATATGAATGCATTTTAATTTTGCTATTGCTGTGTAAACTTTGCAGTATGTCTTTTTTAACTAGGTATTCAGAACTATATAAATATACCTTGTTTGTTGTTTTTTAACTTCTTCATATGAAATCAAAAACAACTGCATTGCAAATGTCCATTTAAATGTTTCTTAGTGCAGCTGTGTGGCAGCCTCTGAGCTATTTACACTGGATAATGATGCAATGTACCTAGGCTTAAATATATTTAATGGAATAACATCCAATTCTTTTTTAGAATGACAGTTTGTACTTTGTAATTTGAAGAGTCTGTAAAGACTTACCTTGCCTTACCTAGTCCCATACCTTAGTCCCCCCAAATACTCCTACTTTTCTTGCATTAATTTTATAGTTTTGAATCTCATTTCAGGTTTTAAACCAACAAAACTTTATATAAAGATATGTGTATCTTTATATGATGAATACCTTTTTCCCATTTTCTGTATTATTATCAAAAAATTCCACCTCCTCCCCTCCTCCCATTTTTCTCCCCCTCCCCCCATTCCCCCTCTC
>LOEQ01013247.1:0-10202 GCA_001685075.1 Bramus lutescens | reverse complement strand
TTCTTCTTCTTCTTCTTCTTCTTCTTCTTCTTCTTCTTCTCTTCCTCCTCCTCCGTCTCTTCTTCTCCTTCTTGTCTTCCTCCCCATCTCCTTCCTCCTTCTCCCCATTCCCCTACCCCTTCTTCTCCTCCTTCTTCTGCTCATTTTTCTCTTACTTCCCCTTCTTATTTTTTTGTTAAGGCACATTTTACAACCAACACTTATCAATACAAATTTAATTTAGTTCAAAAGACCTAAGTGATCTTGTTTTCTGTATTGTTACATATCACCATTGTGCTACAAAATCCCCCAAATCTGGTAAATTATCTTCATTGCTTTATTTTGCAAATATATCTGAAAGGTTTTTTGACTAAAGTATCAATATTCTGGGGGTCAATTGTTAAATGCTTCTGTGAAAGAAAATATAATTGACAATGAGAGAAAGCTGAGCTAGTTTCAATTCTAAATCCAAAACCTGGGAACAGAGACCTTGTTTCTGTATCCTTGTCATGATCATGAGTGAACTTTTCATTGCACATATGATTATTGCCCTAAGAATAGTCTATAAGGAAAGTTGTAAAATCAACTTTTATATGAAATAACTATCTTCATTTATATTTTTGTTTCTCAAAGCTTCATATGATATTTGTAGCAAATAAGTGAATAAAACATACTTATCATCAAACTTCTGGTATTTAATATTTAGAAAAAATAAATTCTAATTGAATTTGTAAAAAGAAATTTGATTTCCTTTAAAAATTCTTTCACATGATTAATTTCACTAGAAACTATTGACTAATCATACTACCTTGATAGTCAAAATAGGTTTGCTTTTCCATGATCAAAGCATCAAGAGGTAGTCAGTAGGTATTTCATTGCTGTAGTAACTAAATGTAGATCATATAGTTAAGTGAAGCAGAAATAACTTTCAATGTTCATGCTTGTGTTATTATAGCATATTTTATGATCTTTTCTTATAGGCTAAAGTTATTTTACCTGAAAAATCACATTAATTACTGTTGCCTCATTCTTCTTTTATATGCCACTCAGGCATGACAAGAGCTAAGACTATTATGGAAGAATTGAAATCTAGAATATAAAAATAATAAAATTTTGATAAAATTTCAGAGAAGTAAATCTGTTCTTTTTGTAAAACCTCCTTCAGTAAAAGTGTTAGAAAACCTCTTTTACCTTGAGTTTACCAAGAAGTTTTTCACAGTGAAGCATTGGATTTATGGTGGAGACCTTGGAATTTTTGAAAATATAAGTATGTTGTTGGAGCTCAGAGAGTGAAAATCAGAGATGATCTAAGATCATTGCTACTTATGTCCATCCCAGTGTGCAGTTAAAGTGTTCCAAGAAATCCTAAAGGAATTCCCCTGTACTGCAGACCATTCCCTTGAGATATTAACCCTTAAGCCATACAAATCGCTTGAATGTACTTAACAATATCCTGTAAGTGGCATTAAATCTAATGACTTTTGGTCAAGTTTGTTTGAAGATAATAATGCAGATTTGTAACTAACTGACTTGATTTTCATAATTCATTGCACAAATGTATGCATAAAATATTAAATAGTATGTGTAATGTAAAAATGTACTCTATTTGAGAAAACTGTTTTTTTTTCTTCCCAACAGGTATTATTTTGCAAATAGATTCTTGGTTAGGACTGCGACTTTGTGCTCACTTTTCTTTCTCAGTCTAGCATTTTTGTCTGGTTTGAACTGTGCAGGCCTTGTGCATGCAGCCACAGTATCTATGAATTCACACGTGCATGGATCATGTTATGTCTAGAAGATGCTGTGTTCATGGAGTCATCTACCTCTTGAACTTACACCTGTCTGCATTTATTAAATGGAACAGAATAAAGGGAAAGAATAATGATTGATTATTGAAAAAATGCATCCCAGTTACTGATCATTTACTTGTCTTCCCATCTCCCCTTACTTAGCACAGATTTCTCAGCTTTGTTATTCCAGTAAGTCTCACTTTCATGCGTACAGGTGTACCTAGAATTTCCTGGCTCAACCTAGTTATTCAACCACATTATCATGGCATACAGTTATTGTTGAACAGGACCTGGAATCAAAGCACATCTGCATGAAATGGAATGGCTCCAATTGCCCATGCCCATCACACATTTTTAGAAATGATGCAGTTTACCAGCTATGAAGTGCATAATACACTGCCTCAATACAGAACCCACCTGACTTTCATACAAAGATTGAAGTACTGGGTGATGTAGCATGCTAGTATTGTTCAGCAGTGTATCTGCTTTCTGAATTTGATACTTTCCTAAAGACAGTAAGTGGATATACATTTCTTGACAGAAAAGTTAATGTCAATATCTAGCATTTATTGAGCATATGAATTTTCAAAAGGCAAATTTGTGCTATAAAATAATTTTCAAATATTCAGAGGAACACAAAACACAAGGAAACTCATAAAGCACATATGTATCACAGAAATATTTTTATTTAAATAAATAAATAAAGTACACATATTTGATGGCTACCTACAAGTTCTTCTTAGCATTATGATATATCTTTTCAATTTTTCTTGTACTCCTCTAGAAAAGTAAAATTATTACTTAACTCACAAATAAAGATTAGAAACAAAATTAGTGAGTTAAAGTAAGGTATCTTCACATATAATCAGCTTTGAACCACTATTTTAGCTTATTTTACTTAGTTGGAGACACAATTTTATTACATTTTTCTTTATTATAATAAAACTACTTATTAGCATCCACCATACCACTTTCACTTGCCCATCCAATATGTTGAAATATTTTAATCTAATTATGGGAGTGTTTTATTTTTGATTATTTTTACTGTTTTTATTGAACTATACATTGTTTTCTACTCTCCTTCATTCTTCCCCTCTACCATTCTACCTTCTGTGATCCCCAATGCTCCCAATTTACTCAGGAGATCTTGTCTTTTTCTCCTTCCTAGGCAGATCCAAGTATGTCTCTCTTAGGGTCCTCTTTGTTGTCTAGGCTCTCTGGGGTTGTGAACTACAGGCTGGTTTTTCTTTGAGTTATGTCTAAAAGCTGCTTATGAGTAAATACATATTATACTTGTCTCTGGATCTGAGTTACCTCACTCAATTTTTTTTCTAGATCCATCCATTTGCCTGCGAATTTCACAATGTCATTATTTTTTATTGCTCCATTGTGTAAATGTACCACATTTTCTTTATCCATTCTTTGACTGAGGGGCATCTAAGTTTTTTCCATTTTCTGGCTAGTGTGAATAATGAATGCTGCTTTGAACACAGTTAAGCACTTGTCCTTGTGGTATAATTGAGCATTCTTTGGATATATAGCTAAAAGAGATATTGCTGGGTATTGAGTTAGATTGTTTCTTAATTTTCTGAGAAAATACCAGACTGATTTCCAATGTGACTGTAAAAGTTTATACTCCCACCAGCAATGGAGGAGTGTTACCTTTACCCTATATTCTCTCCAGCATAAGCTGTCATCAGTGTTTTTGATCTTGTCCATTCTTACAGGTGTAAGATGATATCTCAGAGTTGTTTTTATTTGCATTTTACTGATGGCTAAGGATGTTGAGCATTTCCTTAAGTGTCTTTCAGCCTCTTTAGATTCGCCTGTTGAGAGTTCTCTGTTTTAGTTTGTACTCCATGTTTTTGCTGTTTTTATTCATTTATTTATATATTTTTTATTTTTAAGAAAGAAAACAAACTATTTTTTCATTATACATGCCCAATCCACGTTCCCACTCCCTCCCCTCCTCCTATTTCCTCCATTTGCTCCCTCACCCCACCCTCATCTTCTCCTCAGAGAGGGTAAGGCACATTGTTTTAGGGAAGGTCCATGGCCCTCCATATCATATCTAGACTGAGCAAGGTATCCATCCAAAGAAAGTAGGTTCCCAAAAAGCCAGTACAAGCAGTAGGGATAAATCCTGGAGCCACTACTTGTGGCCCCTCAGTCTGACCCAGTCATACCACTGTCAACCACATTTAGAGGGACTAGTTTGGACCTATGCTTGTTCTTTCCCAGTCTAGATGGAGTTGGTGAGTTCCCATTAGTTCAGGTAGACTGTTTCAGTGGGTGTAACCATCATGGTCTTTACCTCCTTGTTCATAGTCTCATTCCTTCTACTCTTCAATTGGACTTTGGGAGCTCAGCCCAATGCCTCAGTGTGGGTCTCTGCCTCTTTTTCTATCAGTTGCTGGATGAAGGTTCTATGGTGATATTTAAGATATTCATCAGTCTGACTACAGAGCAAGGTCAGTTCGGGCAATCACTCCTCTATTGCTTAAGGTCTTAGCTGGCACCATCCTTGTGGATTCCTCAGAATTTCTCTAGTGCCAGGTTTCTTGCTAGCCCCAAAATGGGCTCCATCAATCAAGATATCTCTTTTCTTGCTCTCATCTCTGTTCTTCTTCCATTTAAACTATCCCATTCCCTTAAGTTCTCCCCACTTTATCCTCTCCTTTTCCCTTCCACCTTCCTTTCCTTCTTCCTCTACTGAAGAAAAATGCTAAAAAGAAATCACACACTAGCCCAGAATCGAGTATAATAAACATAGTTGAGCAATGTCTTTGTAGTATGATTGAGCATAGTTTGGGTACATACTTAAAGTGGTGTTGCTGGATCCTTGACATAGGTTGATTCTTGTTTTCTGAGAAGTCACCATACTGATTTCCAAAGTGGTTGTACAAGTTCATATTAACACCAGCAATGGATGAGTGTTCCCCTTACTCTACATCCTCTACAGCATAAGCTGTCATTGGTGCTTTTGATCTTAGCCATTCTGACAAGTGTAAGATGGTATCTCAGAGTTGTTTTGATTTGCATTTTTTGATGGCTAAGGATGTTGACATTTCCTTAAGTGTCTTTCAGCCTTTTGTGATTCTTCTGTTGAGAATTCTCTGTTCAGTTCTGTATCTCATTTCTAATTTGGCTTGTTTGGAAGTTTAATGTCTAATTTCTTGTGTTCTTTATATATATTTTGGAGATCAGTCCATTGTCTGATGTGTGGTTGGTGAAGATCTTTTCCCATTCAGTAGGCTGCCCTTTTGTCTTATTGACTGTATCCTTTGCTTTACAGAAGCTTCTCAGTTTCGGGAGGTCCTATTTAGTTATTGTTGCACTTAGTGTCTGTGCTACTGGGGTTATATTTAGGTCTCCTGTGCTCATGCATTGAAAGCTACTTTCACTTTTTCTTCTATCAGGTTTAGTATGGTCAGATTTATATCAAGGTCTTTAATCCATTTGGGCTTGAGTTTTATGTATGGGGATATATATGGATCTATTATCTTTCTTTCACATGTTGACATTCAACACCATTTGTTGAAGATGCTTTATTTATTTCATTTTATAATTTTAGTTTCTTTATCAAAATCATGTGTTCATAGGTGTGTAGATTAATATCTATGTCTTAAATTTGATTGCATTTGTCAAACTCTCTGTTTTTATGCCAATACCAAGCTGTTTACATTACTGTACCTCTGTAATAGAGCTTGATGTCAGGGATGGTGATGCCTCTGGAAGCTCCTTTATTGTACAGGATTGTTTTGGCTATCTTGACATTTTTTCCTTATGGAATTGATTATTTTTCTTTTAAGGTCTGTGAAGAATTGCGTTGGGATTTTGATGGGTATTCCATTGTATCTATAGATTGTTTTTGGTAGGACTGCCATTTTTATTATGTTGATCCCACTTACCTTAGAATATTGGAGATATTTCAATTTTCTGGTATCTTCTTCAGTTTCTTTCTTCAAAGAAAGTTCTTGTCTAATAGACTTTTCACTTCTTTGTTCAGTGTTACTCCAAGATATTTTATGTTATTTGTGGCTATTGTGAAAGTTATTTCTCTAATTTGTGTGGTTGGCTTTATGTTGAGGTCTTTGATCTATTTGGATTTGAGTTTTGTGCATGGTGATAGATACAGATCTATTTTGATTCTTCAACATGTTGATATCCAGTTATGCAAGCACCTTTTGTTGAATGTGCTTTCTTTTTTCCATTTTATATTGTTTGCTTCCTCTACAAAATTCAGTGTTCATACATGCATGGATTGAATCCTGGTCTTTCCTTGATTCCACTGGTACTCCCGTCTGTTTTTATGCTAACACCAGGCTGTTTCCATTGCTGTGGCTCTATTTTAGAGTTTGAAGTCTGGGATTGTTGTGCCTCCAGAAGTTCCTTTATTGTACAGGATTGTTTTGTCTATTCTGGATGCTTTGTTTTTCATATAAAGTTGAGTATTATTCTTTGAGGGCTGGGAAAAATTTTGCTGGGATCTTTATGGACTTTGCATTAAATCTATAGATTTCTTTCAATAGGATTGCCATTTTTACTATGTTAATTCTACTTACCCAAAAGCATGGGAGATCTTTTCATTTTTCTGGTGTCTTCTTCAATTTTTTTAATAGTTTAAAACCCAAAGAAAAACATACAGTTATCCTCCTGGATATTGGCAGTAGACAAGATTCCCAGGCAAAAATTGGGAGCTTGGGGATGGGGGTGGGGTGGGGTGAAGGGGAGATGGGGAGAGAGAAGAGAGAAGGGGAGAATGGGGAGAGCTTCGGGGAATGGGGTGGTTGCAATGGAGGAAGGGTGGATATGGGAGCAGGGAAGTAGATATCTTAATTAAGGGANCCAAGGAGATGTCCCCAGCTTGTTCCTTGGGCATCTGAGGAGAGGGTGCCTGAAATGGCCCTATCCTATATCCACACTGATGAATATCTTGCATATCACCACAGAACCTGCATCTAGCAATAGATGGGGATAGAGACAGAGACCCGCAGTGGAGCACTGGAATGAGCTCCCAAGGTCCAAATGAGGACCAGAATGAGGAAGAATATGAGAAAGGAAGTCAGGACCATGAGGGGTGGGTGGGCCCACTGAGACGTTGGGGCTGATCTAATGGGAGCTCACCAAGGCCAGCTGAACTGGGACTGATGGGGCATGTGATCAAAACAGACTCTCTGTGCCATGCCTACGGTGATGATGCTTGTGTGACAGAACACCTTTGTAGTGGAAGTCGGCATCAGATGAGGGACCTGAGCTTCCTGGAGCGATGTCCCCAGTAGTTTTTTGGCAGTTGGCTCAGATAATGATGCCCGATCAGCCTTCCTGATCACCATGTACCTGGCCACACTGTTCTTAGCGTATCTTTCTATTCCTGTCTTTTCTATTTCTTATGATTATCATAGGCTTATTGTGCCAAAAGGTTTATGGTCCCTCTAAACAAGGAAATGTTCCTGATGATTCATTAAGTTAAGAGGAACTCATGCATCAGTCTCTGCCTACATGGACTAAGGAGAGTGGAAAATACCTACCTCTGCTCCCTTGAGTTGGTCAGTATGATGAGTTCGGGAAGAGATGGGTAAATTATGAGGGGCAGAGAAGGGAGCTTCACACATTGCCCTTCATGGAAAGGCTTGCTAGGATGAGGAAGCCTTGGTGCACACTAACAGAGGATAAAAGGAAAGTAGTTTTAGATAACCTTAAACCTGCCTTGTATTATTGGTACGGAGATTGGCCATTTGGCAAAGGACCTGAAAAGCATTGGGAGCTACTAAAGCACATTGACAACCTTGGACAATGGGAACATTTGCTGCAGATTTATGGTGTGAAACAGGTTTTTTATAAATGGACCACTGTGTTCTTGGCTGCAACCAGAAAAGATTCTAGTATAGAAATAGCCTGAACTTTGTATTAAGTTCTGTCTAGTTTGGAAGGAAGTGTGCCAACTTCCATAATTTATGTGAATTCAGTTTATGTTCTGTGAAACCATAAATACTATGCTTTGCCTTAAATAAATTGCAGCAGATTCAAAGCTCAATCTGAGTTGTGTCTGTCTGTCACTCACCGAATTCTAGATTCTCCTTAGCCTTCACTCTTGTTTTCCCTCAGTCTTGGAGCTCCAAGAGAGTCAGCCCGTGGCACTCTGAATGTGGCTGACAATGAGGGCTGACTGAGAAGCCAAGGACAATGGAACTGGATTTTGATTCTACTGCATGTTCTGGCTATGTGGGTGCCTAGTCTGTTTGGATGCTCACCTTCCTAGACCTGGATGNGGACCTTGGACTTCCCACAGGGCAGGGATCCCTGACTGCTCTTTGGACTGGAGAAAGAGGGGGAGGGAGAGTGGGGGAGGGGGAGAGAAATGGGAGGAGGGGAGGAAATGGAAATTTTTAATAAAAATAAAATAAAATATAATAAAATCGCTGCCATTTTCCAAGATTATTTCCTCTACCACTAGCATATGGTTTTGTCTTCCATTCACCATTTGAACAGTCATATTGATTGTGACACTATTCACAGTAGTCAAGTTAGAGAATCAGCTTAGGTGCTTATTGTAATCACATAGGTGTTTATATCCACAAATAAATGTTAGGGAAACCAGAAATGTTAAACACACAGAATCATCTCCTCAATGGAGGAAATAAAATACCTGTTTTCCACAGAAAAACCTGGGAGTGGATGTCATCAGTGATCTATGTGACCTTTTCTATCTAGAATCAGACCTCACTCAAATCCTCCAGAATGTATATCCCAGACTCTCCCTGCCTAGACCTTTGTCTTAGCTCCCAGTTAAGAGAACCCCTCCTTAGGGGATATAGCTTGCTGACCTCTATGCTGTCTTCATCAGAGACCACACCATATCCTAGACCTTTAAGCTATAAAACCCACCTTCAGGGTCACACGAACTTTGCGAAAGAGTGCCTATGTATTCACACTTTAAGTTTATTGCACACCTGGAATTGAAATGAATGCATGAAAACCATTTTCCAAATTCTACTCTGTTTAAATATGATTATTATAAACTACATAACATCAGACTCTCTAGAAGTTTGATCTAGCCACACTGACTAAGTCAGGTTGAACTGAATTTTTATTCTCTTTGTTTCTCTGTCTAACCATCATATTGTCTCCCTGCTTTCTATGAGACTTGCAGGAATGCCTTCAGGTGCTCATAAACAAATGGATAAAGAAATCAAGGTAAATACTCTCTACATGCACAATGGGATATTCTTCAGTATACATACACAATGGAGTATTATTCAGCTAGAGAAAAGAATGAAATGATATCATTTTCAGGAAGGTGCATTTTGGAAATAAAAACTGAAGAGCATAGTATCAAGTGAAACACACAGGTCCTGATACATAGTTATGGGATTTAGAGAATAAGATGTGAAAGTAGAAGTAATACATGGTACCATTAGAAGAGGTACAGAGTATGAACGGGTTTAAATATGAGTAAAGAGAATTGTAAGCATGTGATGTCATGATGAAATTCCTTAAAAATAAATATATGAATAAATAAGGTTAATGAAAACTTTGACAAAGCATCTGACAAAATTCAATTTTTCTTTAGTTAAAAATGTATATTTACCAAACTAGGAAATTAAAGAAATGTTCCCAATATTGAAGAGATGTTTAAATAGCCAACTCTTTTAGCAGCAAAGAGTTTCCCTACTAAGCTGAGGAACAAAATAACTGTGACTTCTTGAAATTTCCTTCATATTTTTACTGAAGTATCTGATCAGGGTAAGGAGGGCAGAAAATAGAGTCAAAAAACAGCTAGATTATAGAGGAATGAGAAAGAACTTTTTATTTCTAGAGAACCTGATCTTATGTATCAAAAACAACTAAACTACATTTGAGTAATGCACATTTTTGCAATGCTGCAGGATATAAGATCAATATATGCCAATAAAGTAACTCAGTATATTTCTACCAAGTGTGTTTCACACCTTTGTGATTAGTTAGCATCCAGAAAAAGAAACAAAGGAAGCTATTTCCATTTTATCTATCATCAAATGAAAGAAGATACATGTAAATAAAGCTCACAGCAGTGCTTATTTTACTGGGACAAAATACATTATTATATGAAATTGCAGACAATATAAGTAGAAAGATACTGTGTGCATATTGGATCAGATAATACAATCCTGTTAGCATGTCCCAATCCAATAATAGACTCGGTATAAATCGCATTTCATTTTCTTTCAAAAATTGACAAGCTAATAATAAACTTCATAGTGGCTCAGCATAGCACATTTCTGAAGATGAAGACCAAAGTTGATAGAATCATTATTGCTGATTTAAGAACAATACTAAAATTACAATAATAAAAATACCTTGGTATTAGCATAAGTATAAGAATAAAAATGCTTCAACTTCACTTTCTTTTTAAATTTATTTTATTAATATTATTATCATTATTAAAAATTT
>LOEQ01013246.1:0-15122 GCA_001685075.1 Bramus lutescens | reverse complement strand
TAAGCAACTTCCAAAACTCTAAAATTGACAGAGACATCTCACTGCCTGACCAGTCACCCAAAGTTCTTCTGTATTATTGGGGCATCCAATCTTCAGCCTACAGGCCCATAGTATCCAGCAAACTTTTCCGTGAAGCAGGAAATTTGAAAGACAGTTCTGCCTATATTGGCAGTTTGTTAGTCACTTTTTTACCGTGTCCTGCAATATATCTGGCAAACTCTTTCATGTATCAGGAACCCCAAAGGACCATCTCACCCTTAGGCAAGTTAAACAGTCATTTTTCTTTGGGTCCTACATGTCCAGTTAAGCAGTCCAGGCAAGAGCAGTTTCTTGCCAAAATGGCTAGCAAACTCCATAAGGAGCCTCTTTGGTTCCCATCTTCCTCTTGAAGTAACTGGTGCTGCCAGGAGCAGACATGTCTCACTATCTTGAAAAATCTTAAGTTCTTAAAACATTTTTAAAATGGCATATTCTGAAGGTCTCTAAGAGTTGAAGAATATCGATCTAACTAAATGCATCTCTGTACATCTAGAAAATCTAACTAACATGACTACAAGCTTGATGATTATCTGTCAGCCTATATTTCTTAATTATACATTCCATTTTAAATGAGATATAAAAACACAATACCTTAATCAAGATCAGAAATTTACATATACAATATAACAAAATTTACCTTAAAATGTATCAATAAATCAAGATCTATACCAAAGCAAATTATTCATCTCTATAGCAACCTGCCTAAAAATATGTTGTAACAGCTAACTTCTACAAGAAAATTTTTTATGATTTAAGTCCTAAAGTTGTTTGTGAGATCAGGGAATAGTATCAAAAGGCTTGAACCATCTGAGGTTCAGATGCAGTGCAGAAAGCATATCAAGTGATGTAGTGAGTTCCCTATACCCTCAGAGTTTATTGAGCCTTGTAAGACCTTAAGAATAGTATACATTTTTTCCAGAAAAGTTTGAATGGCATGAAACTGGATTTGATGTAATTTTTTAGAATATTAATTATTTATAGCATAGATTTTGCAACATCATGGTTTATACCATGCTTTCTTAAAACTATAGATTATTTTTCTTATATTTGATGTGTGCTTATTTTCTCATTATGAAATGCAAAAAGATTTAAATCTAAAAAAATGTACAAATATTTTTCTCCAATCTCTGGAAATTACAATTAAATGTGAAAATGCAAAACAGATAAATATAGTTATATGTGTGTGGGGGTGAAATGGCTTAATTTTGCATCTTAAGCAACAAAACACATATATGATTTTTCATGACAATTTTCTTGTTTTATTACCAAACATCCAGAAAGAAACTGTTAACAGGGACTGCTCATTCATTTCCTGTACACCCAGACACAAATAATCACCTAGAAACTATGTTAATTACAACACACTTTAGCCAGTAGTTTAGGTGCATTCCTAGCTACCTCTTACATCTTAAATTAGCCCATTTCTATTAATCTGTGAATCACCACAATGTTGTGGCCTCATGGTAAGGTTCTGGCATTTTTCTTCAGCAGCTATATGGCATCTGCTAAGTCATTGGTGAAAACAGCTTTATTTATGATCCAATAAATGCATCACATATACAGAATGACATCCCACATCATGAAACATTATTTTTCATAACTTTATAGGCTAAATTGGGTGAATTCCTTTCTTCTTTTTGATATCATTATTCATTTCACATATCAGCCACAGTTCCTCTCCCTCCACTCCCCCAATATCTCCACCCACCACTAACTTCCCATCCACTCCTCAGAGAGGATAAAGCTGTCCATTTGTTGTTAACAAACCCTGCCATATCAAGTTGAGGCAGGACCAAGCCCCCCTCACCTCTGTGTCAAGGCAGAGCATGGTATCCCACTATAAGAAATGGGCTTCAAAAACCCAGATCACACATGAGGGATAAGTACTGGTCCTACTGTCAGAGGCCCAACAAAAAGGCCAAACTACACAAACTGTCACCCACATTCAGAGGACCTAGTTCAGTCCATGCAGGTTCCCCAGATCTTAGTACAGAAGCCATGAGATCTCATTGGCTCTCGTCAGTTATCTCTGCAGGTTTCCCCATCATGATCTTGACCTTCATTTTTCTTTAATACTTCCTCATTTACTTTGACTGAACTCGAGGAGCTCATTCCAAGTGTTTGTCTATGGATCACTGTATCTGCTTCCATGAGTTACTGAATGAAGGTCTATAATGACAATTAGTGTTGTCACCATTCCGATTACAGGAGAAAGCCATTTCAGCCACCCTCTCCACTATTGTTAGAAGTCAAAGCAGAGGTCAATCCTGTGGGTTCCTTGATGTTTCCCTAGCTACAGGTTCCTCAATATTCATGTTCTCATTATAAGATAACAATAGGATTATGATAGTAGATTCCCTAGAGATTAGCTCCTTCAATCAGTCTATTTTTGTGTGTGTGTGTGTGTAATCAAGCTTCTACAAAACTTAGGATCTTACTAAGAGAACTTGGGAGGACATATTCCAATGCAAAATTATTTCTGTATCTCATACCAATTTGTGAGAGGATACCATGTCTTGTGAACACATACTGGTGTTTTTAATTATAATCCCTGTGATAATTTTGAACTTTCAAATTTTATCGGAGAACTTACAAGTGTATCTACTATATTAAAATGTATCATTAATTAGATTTTGAATTTGCTTATGAACATCATTAACACTAGATATTTTGGGATAAGAGTACAGTATTAAGGTTTCATCATTAATCCTTGCACTTTCCTTTTTGCAACTCTTTCTCTTTAAAAGTAGTATGAAAGGATGTCTGTAACTCCTTGTCTTAACCAGTTGTGTAATATCATGATTCTTAACAATTAGTAAGTTTGCTTCCAATTTTTTGACATTCCTTATATAGAAAATTGTATATTTATAAGTCAACGGAGCATGAAGAATGAATTTGACCAATGATGGGCTAAATTGTACTAACAGGAACTATAAATTATATTAGTAATATGTTTTATATTGAATAAAATCAGTAAATTTTTATAGCTATAATAGGAAAAAGTCATATTGCTTAAGCTAACTGGACTAATATTCAGTTTACTGACATACACGGCTTGCACTTGTCTCTCTGCTGCCCCATGATTTGTTTTGTTTCATGCGGACAAGGCTGCTTCATGTTACAAATATGAAATTGTCATACTGTGAAAACAGCAAATAAAGTAAACCAGAAATAAAAAGAATCAGATAAACAGACATAAATAGCAATGAGATAAAAAATTAAAAATTCAGATAGTCAGCTCTATGTTAAGCATTTATAATACCCAATTGGGCATCATATCTAATATAACTATAACCTAATTCCCTTTTCAGGAACCATATAGATTTTTTTATTGTTCAATGATTGAAAACATTTAAGCCATTAGATTAATTTTAATTATGAGTTTTAACATATTTAGATGTAACATATAAACATCTATATAACACCATTTGATGTTTTAATACATGTATATAATCTGTTAGGGATATTTGCCTTTTAACAAATATAAATCTTGCATACATATTTATTACATTAATCCATTGCTTCTTCTATCTGATTTATTTAAGACAATTGTCTATATCTCATTTTGCTTCTGTTTGCTGTACTTTTGGAATCTGCTTCAAAACTCCTATATTGTTGCATTGTTGACTCTGTGATCTCCTCTGCTATCTATTGTAAAGTTTCTAACCTTTTGTGTAAACCATAAGTACACTTTGAATTGATTTTTGTAATAATTTTTTAATAGAATATAGATGGAAAGTTTCCATTTTGTTACATGTGCTCATTAAAATTTTCCAATACAATCCATCAAAAAGAAAATAATTTCTTCATGGTGTAGTCTTATCTTGGTGATAAATATATTGGTTTTGTATTGATTTATTCCTGGCTACATGTGTCATTGGTCCACAAGTCTCTTCTGTTGGAAGTACAACACAAACGTATTGAAAGCCATGGTTTTGTCATAAAAATAAATGCATAAAAATATTAGTATCAAGGCTTTTAAAGGACCACAAGATTAGGGATGACACCATCGATATTGGAAGCATTTTCCCCATCGAGTTTCCCTATTTTAAGATAACTCTATCATGTGTCAAGTTGACATTAAGTATAGCAAGTACCACTGACCTACTGTCCATATCCTAACATAACACTATTAAGCCACAACCCTTCCTCTTTTATTCTGTCCCCAAGAGTTCACATTAAAATCATAAATAACTTTAAACACCCCCCAGTCATTACATATTCAAAAACATTAAAATGAAGTCCCTATAAAATAGTCTATTTAAAAAAAATTAATCTCTCAAATGTGAACTCCAATTAAATAGATAGATAAAGAAATAAAGAATCTCTGACTTCATGTGGGAAGAATTAGAATACAGTCAAAACTAAATCAAAACAAAACCAAATGTCATAAGTATAAATAACTCAGTTCCCAATGTCTGGTTACTTCTCCAGATCTGCACCCTCTGCAACCACACAATTTGTCTTTCAGGCTCTGGAGGGCGTAACTACACTGCTCTGTTGTTCTTGGATCTCCGAATTATTGGGATTTTCTACTGTAACTGTGATGCAGTTTCACTAAAAACCTCTCAAAGATTCTCTTCTTTTTCAATGCTCTACTTCTCTTCATAACTCCATCATCCCTGGGCCTTTACCTTCACAAGTGGTTTCTTTTGGCCTCTCACAGTGCAAGTCCCAACTGCTCTCTCTGCCATACCTTTATGACTTTAAAACCAGTACCACCTGGGTGACTTATTTACTGCGTTCAGATGCAAGTTCTAGCTACAAAGTAAGCCACTTCTGCAGCACAGTTTGCATTTGCTTATCGTTAGGAAACACTTCCCAGAAGGAGACCTCACTTCAATGGTGCTGCCTTTCTTTTTAATTTTTTTATTTATTCTTTGTGTCTTTCATATAATACATCACAAACACATTCATTTCCAGTCTCTGTGTATCTACCCTCTTCCCTTACAGCCCCACTCGCAACAGGAGAAAGAAGTGGAAAAGAAGGAAGGGAAGCTGTGTGTGACACAGTGAGTCAGGCAGTAAACACTTTTGTCCATATATCTTTCCTTGAAAGTGTTTATTGGAAAGAGCCGTTGGTCTCAATCACTGGAAATCATGTGTCTGAATGCACAGGGGAGAGAGGGCTCCCTGTTCCTGCCCATCAACACCTGATGCAGGGAGGAGAGCTGGCTCTGAGATCAGATGGATGGATAGCTTTCCCGGCATGCCACCAGCTGCAGCACTCAGAGACGAGGCCCTGTTCATTGTGTGCACACCACAATAGAACCAACACCATTGACCTAGGTATAGGTAAACTAGCCCATATAATGTGAACATGGAATTGTTGTCCTGATTACGCACCTGTCCTGTGGCCACATGGGCTGGAGTGGGATGCCTCCTCCATCCGACCAGTGCCTGAAGCTTGTGCAAAAGCTGGTTCTGAGGTCCTAAGAGTGGGAGAGCTAGCACTGCTTCTCGTCTGCAGCAGCACTTGGGAGAGTGGCCTCTATGCCCTGCTTGGGTAATATAGTAGAGCTGTCCTGAAGATGTAGATGTGGGAGAACTGAAACTGAAGACAAGAAAGCAGGAAAACTGGCCCATCCCCTTGCTCATAGCTGCAAATGGTAAACTACATGAAGCAGTGTGGGAGAGTTCATCCTGGAAATGGGGGTCTGGACAAGGGAGAGCTGGTTGGCTGACCAGCATCAGTAGTCCCAGTAACACAAAGCTTTCATTTCAATGTTCTGCTGTTTTGTTAACCATAGCTGACTATACAGGCCCAGCTGACCAGAATGACAAAAGTCTTAATTCAAAATAGCAGATGGCCTCGAGAGTCTTCAAACTTCTTTCTGAAACTTCACAAGTTAGACTTCCGTCTTCTCCACTGCTATCAACATTCTTATCTTCCAAGCTCCTAAAGAACACCTCACTGAGCTCCAAATACTCTATGGCTTTTATAATAGAAATTTCTAAAGCCCTTCCAAAATCCTTTCCAAATAATGATCAATTCTGTCTATACAATACACTACAACCTTGGTAACAACCTCTCTTAAGATTTTTACTGCTGCAAAGAACACCATGTCCAAAAATCAAGTTGGGGAGGAAAGAGTTTTTTTGGCTTATGCTTCCATATCACTGTTCATTATAAAAAAAATTCAGGACAGGAATTTTGTCATTGTCTGTGTTCAGGTCGTGTTTCAGTAGTTATATTTGTAGTACATGTGTATAGCTTCTGATATGTCAAGGAAACACAGGAAACTCTAATACTCCTGTTTTCATAGTCTTCTACCTTCTAATTCACAATGTTTCCTGAACCTTAGGTGCAGAAATGTTTTCTCGATGTATCCACTGAGACTGGATTCCACAACTCTTTTTGGTTTTTTATTGTCTGCTGTTTTCTTTAGTGGTGTTATCTGTTGCAAAGACAAATAACTTAATAAAGGGTACAGGATACACGTATATGTGGATAAAAGAATAAATGTTTATAGATTGCTTATAAGTATTGTCCAGATTTATAGGTTAGGGACCTCGATTTTCCTCCAATGATCTTGATTTCACCAGCACTACATAATTAAGATGTGTTCATAGCACCATGTTTTCCATTTGTTGATTGAGTTTTAAGTCCAATCAGAGAAAAGTTAGATACAACAAAGGTCTGCATGATAACAGAGCACCATAAGAGTTATGGTGTCTTGTTGTTGATATGGTTCATAGCTCAGTAGAATGCTAGTTTCTTTTCTGCACTGGAAATATGCATATGCTTTCTTATACCATAAAATCTCATCCTTGTTTTTGAAGTAAATGGTGCCTTCAGGAACAGTTTCCTTAACCTCTAGAGAGTAATCAAAAGTAACAAAGAAAAGCTGTATTTGGGGGAGTTTCTTGGACAGCCCTGACCAACACCACAAAGTAGGGCTTCCCATGTCTGGTATTGGGATTTTGTTTTACACGATTTGGCTACTGGAGGGAGTGCTGTGCTTCCGATCCTTCTGATGTTCCAGGGCATGGTCCTACACTCATACACATGCTGGGAACACCAAGTAGATATGGTGGTTTTAGAAAATATTGCATAATAATGATTGAGGAAAAATGGTAAACCATTAGGTTAGGAACTGGAGAATCAGAAAGAGTGGGTTTGATCCAAACCTATTGGTATACAGAATTCTGAAAGAGTTAAAAAAAAAACGAAACAAACAAATTCATCTCCCTTCCACTACAATAATTTGAAAAATGCATGCATAAAATAGTAGCTCAGGCTTCTTATTAACTCTTATAAATTATATTAACCCATTATTCTTGTCTATGTTAGCCACGTGGCTCAGTACCTTATTTGGCGAGGCAGTCACATCTTGCTTCCTCTGTGGCAGGGTCACAACTGCAGAATTAGCTTTCTTCTTCCCAGAATTCTCCTGTTTTCATCGCTCAGCTTCTATTTCCTGACTGGTTGTCCTGCCTATACTTCTGATCTGGCTACTGGCCAATCAGCATTTATTTAAAATATAATTGGCAGGATACAGACCATTGTCCCGCAGCAGTTTTAGTTGGTAACAATTTTAAATTCCACTTCGTTCATATATTTCACTGTAAATATACAGAAGGTTTTAGACTTTTATATAAGACACTCACTGCCAACTAGAAGCATTGTATTCAACTTTACATTAGAACTAGAGTTTCAAATGGAAATTATCTTAAAGAACAAATGTGAAGAATATAGGTTTGTATTTCTTTTGGAGACAAGTAAAAATATTGAGGTTATATTGGGTTGATAATAAATATTTTCACATTAAAGTATGAAGAACGAAATAAACATGTTGACAAGGTGGTGATTCCTATGCTCTCACACACAAAAGAATATCTACAGAAATATATTTATTTCTTAGTGAAACAATTTTCTCCATATTTTATTTATTCAGTCCAATTGAATGAAGAACAACACTGCAGAGCATAGAGTTTCAAAAATGTACTTTTGTGAATATCTTAGAGGAATTATTTTAATTAAAATTATTTTCAGTCACTTGTAAAATTTTCATACTGTAGTTATCTACGAATGAATGAATTTATTTTAAAAATTGTATTGCTTTCTGTTAAAATAATGAAAAGTCATTTTAATATTCTAGTTAAAATATCTAGTGTGAAGAACCTTTATTTACTATATATGTAATATATATACATAGATATATAATAACATTTATATATATGAAAACATTGAATCATTATATGTAGTACACTTAAACATGNTTAATTAAAATTATTTTCAGTCACTTGTAAAATTTTCATACTGTAGTTATCTACGAATGAATGAATTTATTTTAAAAATTGTATTGCTTTCTGTTAAAATAATGAAAAGTCATTTTAATATTCTAGTTAAAATATCTAGTGTGAAGAACCTTTATTTACTATATATGTAATATATATACATAGATATATAATAACATTTATATATATGAAAACATTGAATCATTATATGTAGTACACTTAAACATGTATTTGTTTTTTATGTACTATTCTTTTTCTGAGTTTATGATTGTATTTCTTCCCTCTTCCCTTGCCTTTTTTAAGACTCAAATATCTTTCTTTATATTTTTCAAATTCATGTCCTCTTTTTCATTTTTTAAATGTCATATACATATAAGTGTTTACATAAATGTGTGTATGTGTATACATGCATATTTTTTAAGAAATACATTGATAATATCTACTATGGCCTGAAAAATATGATTATTTTGCTTTACAAACTCTGAACTATATTTTAAGGTAACAGTGCTGTTTTATTTTATTTTATTTCACTTTGAATGCCCAAAAAAGGATTTCACACTGCTTTTTGAATAAGAGTCAATTAAATTCTCCAAATCACAATATTTAAGTAACTGTGTCTAAGCTTTTTGTGACATATAACAAGGATAATATAATGACTATAGCTTCCTGAAAGATGGATAGCAAAATGAATTAATAAAATTTCTTAATGTAAAAGCCATTCAGTGTATTGTTTATTCTTAAACATTGAAAAAAGAGGTATAGAGCCAATCTTTATCTTCTTTTATAGTGCATTGTTTTGCATCTCCTGATATGAGGACATGTGTGAATTCTCTGTGGCATTTGTCATACACTACACTCTAGTTGTGATGTATAAATATCCTTGAGCCAGCTTTCTGGTGAGCAGAGCCTTTTGGCAGCAAAGAAATATCTACTTGCCAGCAGCAAATGCCTCCTGAGCATTTGGCCCCCTCCTGATTTCTGCCATTCAGTCAATTTCCAATTGCTGGGCAATAATCAAGTGCAGTAGAAGATCAAAACAAATATGTCCTTAAGTTAATATTTTTCAATTTTTCTACTCAGCGGGTAAACAAACATTTATCAATTTCCTCCCAGTGTGAATACTTCCAATTTCAGAAAACTGATTCTAAGGATTTCTAGAACTCTTGAAGACAGGGAAGGGACAGATCTAGGTTACACAGAGGTTATGAGTTAGCTGAAACTCCTTTGAGAAAGCCCATGGTTCAAAGAGATCGGGGCTGCTGGTGTTGCGCACACACCCTGCTGTTCTCTAAAGCCCCAGCTGTTTCCTTGCCTACGTCATGTGATTGGAACTTAAAGCAACACTGATATACCCCAGATATCTCAGTCAATGTTTACATCCTTTCCCCTTAAATAATATTAGAATATATAGCATAGGAGACATAGAAATAATGTTACTACTTCTAAATTTACAGGCATACTTATATCTTATGGGAAGGTTTATTTTACTTGCACTTTATATGTATATACATTTTAAAATACGCAAAATGTTTCATTTACTGGTATGTATTCCATTCAATATTTTTTTAAATAAAAGTTTATTAAAATTATATTTATCCTCCTCCCTCCCTTTCCTTCTGTATTAACCTCTCTCTTCCATAACAGTACTGAGAGCTAAAAAAAATCCATGAACAATCATATTATTGTTTCCTTATTTAAACTAAATACACTGCTTGTAAGTCTACATATAATCATATATAATTCACATGAACTTATCTCACTTGGGCTAATAATACTACACACTAGATCCATAGGCTATTAAACAAAACCTCCAATACTAGGCATGAGAACAAAACTTTTTGGACTGTTGTTTAGGGGAATCAGAGAGACTCCCAAAACAATACAGAAAATTCAACCACTATTGTTTTCATTGCCTCTTTAAGTTAAAGGCAAGCCCCTATTGCTTAAGATATTATGTACTTCTGACACAACACCCACTCTTATCTAAGGTATATCTGACTTGAAAGTCTCTTCTATGAAGATTATCCTTCATAGAACCAAAGGTGAAATGGAAGCTTCCAAGTTAAGGAAGCAAACAATGATTCCACAACCTGCTAAGTTTATGAACCATAATGACTATCCTGGCACAAGAACCATATAGTGCAACAGGGGCGCACATATCTTGGTGGTAACCAATAGCTCTGCAATTGGATTTAAGGCTTGCTAAATAGCAGGAAAATCATTCCTGGTCCTCTTCTATGTGAGCATGTTTGTTGTGGTTGTCATTATTGAAGTCTTGTTAACAACAATCTCACAGCATATTTTCTATTCCCCTGGCTCTTAGAATATTTCTGCTCCCTCTTCCTCAGTGTTTCCTAAGCACTGTGTGCAGCAGCTTCATTGTAGGTGCATCAGTTGAAGCTGGCCATGCCACAGTCACTTGTTCTGTCTGTTTTGTCTGGTCTTGGGTTTCTCTAATCATATCCTTCTGTTGCAAAGAAAAGTTTCTTCCATGAAGCAAGAGAGCCCCTCTGTGTGTATAAAGACAAGTATTTAAACTGTAGTAAGGAATCATGCTCTTTTAGTGAAGTCACAGTAGCAGATTCTCCTCTAAGATCCATGACCTCACTACCCCTGAGTAGTTGAATAACTTTGCATTCAATATTTTTATCTATTATTTAGGACATTGAGATTCTTATTGCCTTATGGGTTTAACATCCTAGAATATAATATTTTAATAGGTAGAATATGTATATAATATGTTAAAGTATGCATTTAAATATATTGTCATAAATATATAATATCCTAAAGTATTTGTAAGTATTTAGTTTCTTTGACAATCACAAAGAATCAGTTACCTGGTATACCTTACATGGTTTTTACATGAACATAGATTATAAGAATTTCTGCTTGTAACCATCAATACTTTCCTGACAGATTTTTTGCTATATATGACTTTGCATATTTATAGCACGCTTAGTATAATGCCAGAACACTCTCACCAGGACACCCCTAGACAAATGTCAGTCAATCAGAAGTCTAGAACCTTAGAAATCCCTCACCCCCACCTTACTAGTATGAAAATCCAACTCTAACTGAGCTCAGGACTCTCCGATTATTTCAACACATTGGACATACGGAGAGACTGAATTTGCAAACTCGTATAAAATAGAGGCTTTTTGCTCTTACATATGGGATTCAATCTCCTTGTTGATTTTTGGGGGAATTTTCAGACCTGGGCATAATAGTAACTGAATATATAATTCCTTAAAAATATTTAGAATGAAAATAAATTTCCTTTGATAGTTTTCTTCCCACAAATTCCAGACATAAACACTGTAACTGAGGCAATATTGTTATTTATTTTCTGTCTTTGTCTGAAATCAGCTTTATAATGCAGCCTTATGCATTACTGATGACAATCTAGAAGTGATGTTTTTTTTTCTATGAAAACATGTAGTCATGAATGAGGTGCTTAGCGAGCCACTTATAAATAAATGTCATGATGTAAATCTTCTTTTATGAGAGATTGTAGCTAACATATTCGTAAATAATTGTCGAGCACAGTGGCAGGCAAAAATGATTTTCTCAGTTTCATAATGTCATTGCTCCAGAAGACAGATGGGTGTCTAGTCATAAGTATGATTTCCTTCCTGGGAAGTACATTCAGATAGGTAGCTGTTATCAGCAACTTGCGAGTGCCACTAATTATGCCTTTGTGAATATCTACAATATTATCTCATAAAACCACAACTGGAAACAGTGAATAGATTCACAAACAATGGGAATCCTGCACCAATAGATGCATCTACACCGTCACTTTCTGCACTTATGACTCGGGAACACTGCAGAAGAGGAGCTGCAGATATTGTTACAGTCACAATAACAGGGAGACTTATGTGCTTTGCGATAACCTTCTGTACACTGTGAATATAATTTGCTCTTATTGGTTGCTAATAAAAGATATTCGGGATTATAGATCGACAGAATATACCTAGGCAAAAAAGTCAAACTGAATACAGTGTGCAAGAAGGGAGAGTAAAGAGATACACGTGCCAGTTGTCCATGAAACAAGATGCCAGTAGACTGGTAAAAGGCACAATCACATGGCAAAATGTATATTAATAAATAGGTTAATATAAATGTAAGAGTTAGTTGTAATAAGCCTGAACTATAGATCAAACAGTCTGTAGTTAATAACAGTCTGTAGTCTCTGAGTGATTATAAATAAGCAGATGCGGGACAATGTAGGACAGAGAAACTTCAATCTGCACTGCTGTGAAATGGTCTCCTTATAAATGGTTGCATGACCAACACTGAAACAATGGGAATATGAACTATGCAAACTAATGACAGCTTTGGAGAGGGACAATATGCGTCTTATAGGTATGAGGTCTCTAATTGATTTTATCATATGATGTGGTAATCCCTAAAATCATATTCACGCAATCAAAATGGACTCAGCAGATTGCATTTATAATTATTGTATAGATGCATACATGCATATATGTATATTAGAGTTTCAAATACATACAAACACCCATATATATCAATACTGCTCAAAGAAAAAGAAAAAAGGACTGTTAAATTTTAAGATGATTGGCATGAGAGGGGTCAAAGGCAAAGTATTTTATATTGTCAAGTGGAAAATATATAGAACCAAAATGATACAATTCTATTTTAGTTAAATATGTGCTTAAAATGTATTGGAAATTCTACAACTACTAAAAACGACATTATAAAAACAATTCAAAAATGTGCTGCCAAGTTTCATCTATGTTTATTCCCATTTTATAGATATTCATACACATCAGTTTATGGCTCTGTCAATGCCCCTACTCTGTTTTTTTTTATTTTTAAAAGCTTTATATAATAACTTGTATAATATATATTGATCTTTTCCCTTCCCTGAACTCTACTAATTTACTATGTTCATTGTGCTTAGTTCTTTCTATATTCTATATGCTTATCAGATTTAGAGTTTGTAAAGACTTTCCCATTCTGTAGTTTGCCTTTTTGATTGAATAATGATGTTCTTTACTGTTCATAAGTATTTAATTTTAATTTTTATTGAGATATCCATTTTGCTCTGCTCCCCTCCTTACCTTTCCCTTCTCCTTCAACCTTCTCCCAAGGTCCCATGTAGATTAGATCTATGTATTTCTCTCTTAGGATCCTCATTGTTGTCTAGGTTCTCTGGGACTGTGATTTGTTGGCTGGTTTTCTTTGCTTTATGTTTAAAACCACTTATGAGTAAGTACATGTGATAATTGTATTTCTGTATATGGGTTGCCTCATGCAAAATGATGTTTTTTAGAGCCATCCATTTGCCTGAAAATTTGAAGATGTCATTTTTTTCTGCTGTGTAGTAATACTTTGTGTAAATGTACCACATTTTCCTTATCCTTTCTTTTGTCAAAAGGCATTTAGGTTGTTTCCAGGTTCTGGCTATGACAAACAATGCTGCTATGAACATAGTTGAGCACGTGGGTTTGTGGCACGATTGATCATCCTTCAGATGTATACCCAAAAAGTGGTATTACTGGGTCTTGAGGAATAGAACTGAGTTTTCTACAGGGTTCTAGATATAGACCTATTTTAATCCTTTAAAAGCAAATCTCCAGTTTGAACAGTACAGTCAGTTGAAAATCTGTCTTTTCTCCAGTGTGCAACTGGCTTCATTGTCAAAAAACAGAATTATGTCTTAGTCTTCCAATTGATGCTGTTGATCATTATGTATGTTTTTTTATTGCAATACTATCTTCTTTTTATTATTATAAGCTCTACAACATAAATTTAAATCTGTGGTAATGATACCTTCTATATTCTTTTATTATTCTGGATTGATTTAGATATTCTGGTTTTGTTGTTGTTGCTGCTGCTGATGCTTGTGTATTTCCTTATGAAGTTGAATCTATTTTTTTTCAATTTTTTGAAGAATTATTTTGGAATTTCTATTGATATTGAATTTAATAGATAGATATATAGCTAATGTAGGATGGTAATTTCAGCCCTGGCAATTATGTAGATCCATGAAGATTTAAGATTTTTGCATCTCCTGGGATATCCTTCAATTTCTTTTTACAAATATTTTATTTGTATTCTTCAAGTCTTCCAATTGTTTTGTATGATTTATTCCAAGATTTGGTTTACTCTTTATTGTGATTTCTGATTTCCTTCCCAGGAGGGTTATCATTTATATGTAAGAAAGCTAATGGTTTTGTGTTGTTGCTCTATCCTTCTACATTGATTCATGCTTTTAAGACTATCAATTTTTCTCTCTCTTAAACGTATTGAATATTTCTTATTCATAGTTTGTTTAACATTAAAACCTTTCTTGAATTTTTTTTGGTATTGCTGTCTTTCATTCATTTTCCAAGTCCAAGACATTGTTATCTCCTGAGGTTTACCATTCAATTCAACTCTCTTAATTAAAAGCTATGTGTCAGTTCTCCTTTGGAAACCATAATTACCCCTTGTATATAGACTTTGGAACTGGAATATTTGACAGAAATCTAATCAATAGCAAAGGATTGTAGAGAACAAAAAGATAAACACTTTATTGGCCCAGAAAATTAAGGAAAATAGGCCAACATTACATTTTGTGTAGCACTCATGGGTGATTAAATTTGACATTCAGATTTAGTCTGTGATAAAAAAAAATTGTCAACTGGTGTTATACTCACTCTACAAAAACAAAACAATTAAACATATATGTTCAGAGACTGATGATATTCTGTCAACTAAAAGCATCAGTAGCTTTTCAGACATTGAAATGAAATTCCTGTTGATATTTAGAATGACATGATGGAACAAAAGCCAGAATCTACATAAGAAAGAACCCTTTAAATATGTTTCTTTTG
>LOEQ01013245.1:0-11563 GCA_001685075.1 Bramus lutescens | reverse complement strand
GGCTATTGAACCTATAGTTCATGATCCTAGAGAAATTAAGTAATAAGATGATCCCAAAGAAAAACATATATAGATCCACCTGGAAATTGGAAGCAGAGAAGATCGCCTGACAGAATTTGGGAGCATCGGGTTGGAGGTTTGAAGGAAGGGGAGAAGGGGAAGAGGTGGGGAGAAGGGGAAGAGGAAGGGAGAAGGGAAGGGTTAGGAAGAGCTTAAGAAAATGGGATACTTGAGAACCGGAGTATTCTGGGAAGAAGGAAGTACTTTCTGGAGTCCTGCCTAGATTACAGTAGAAGCAAGATGTGACCTACCCTGCTGAATAAGGTACCAAGCCATGTGGCTAACATAGACTAGAATAATGGGCTAATATGAGTTATAAGAACTAATTAGGAGCCTGAGCTAATGGCCCAATCTGTTTACAATTAATATAGATCTCTGTGTAATTTATTTGGGGGTTACCTGCTGTGGGAACTGGGCAGGACAGAAACTCCAACCAGCAAGCCACCATGTTACAGAATGGCGCCCACGTGGACAATTGCATCCACAGAAAGCCTGAGAAAGCTTGGGGAAGAATAAAGCCTGTTGTCTTGGTAGCAGCAATTTCTCAGGTCTGCTCTGCTTGTTAGAGGCAAGCAAGTGGTCTCATTTAGAGAGGCTTCTTGATTCAGCTTTAGCTGCAAAACCCTGCAGCTCTTTAAAGATGTCCTGCCACAAAACATTTAAATGGTGTTGACAAAAAGCTGACCACATGCTTTTTGGGTTTTAACTGTAGCAGGAAAGAAAGCCGCTCTGTTTTAAAATGCCAGTTTTCTGGTACATCCTGCCAGGGCAAACTCTGACTCTTTCAGGCAGGCAGTCTGACTATGGAACATTTGAATGCAGTTTGTGAGCAGAATGCTGCAGCTTGCTTGCTGGCAGGGACCTTGAAATGCTATAGAGTTGTGGCAATAAACATGGCTCCAGCCGGTATCTCTACCATGAGCCTGGAATCTCACAAAGGTAAGGAATGGTCTGGATCCAGCTGTCAAAGCCACAGCTTTAATCCTACCCATATTGCTTAGTAAATTAAAGACTCATATGGTCAGAAAAAGAGAGAGATATATAGTAAAGATAGATTCAAAGACGAAGAAAACCTCTAAATGGTTTACTGTGTGTTTAAAAATATATGCAGGCTAAAGGTCAAAGTCCTTAAAATAAAAAAGAGAGTAATTGGGTGTGGTGGTACGTGCCTTTAATCCAAATGCTTGTGGGGCAGAGGCAGAGAGACTTCTGCGCGTTCAAGATGTGGCACTCAACTTCTCCCTCCAACAACAAATTTTGTAATATGAGCATGTGGATTTTTTGCTAGGGGAAGTATAAAAAACACAGCTTCCTTAGATAGTTTCAAGTCTTTAGTTAATGAGTATTCTCTTGTGAGTTTCAGAACTGACAGGATGGGGGTCATACCATAGTCCCTATCTTAGTTGTTTGGTTGGAAGTTATAATTTCTTCCTGGCTTACTAGTGGGATATTATTACTTTATGAGGGAATTTCTAAAGATCTTAGAGTTGAATTTGGACTTTACAGTTATGCTCTGCTAGGATGGTATGCATATCAGGGCCAGAGAAGTTATAATTTCCCTCTGGAGACAGAGTTTGATCATTGAGTATCCAAATCTTAAGATGATGCCAAGTTGGTCATAATAATTTTTCCTAGTAAGGGAATGGGGAATGGGACACAATTATAAATCAAGAAATAAGAGTTTAATAAAATCATTAAGCTAAAATCAGAATAAGGTATCATCTCTGCCTTCCACTCCATTGACAGTTGTAAAACCAGAGGGCATGACTATCTGCAAAAACAGTTAACAATAAGTACTCTTCCCTGAATCAATTCCACAGGGAATTGAATTTCCTTGCCCATGGTTGCCAGAACAACCCAGAGTTACTCAGTGGTGCAGATGATGTTCTCCAGGCCTTCATCATCATCCTCTTATTCCATTGCCATCAGGTTTAGTAGTTATCTGGTTCCATTGGAACTTGAGGGTTACCTTTGACCCTCTTATTGTTAAACATTGAGACTCTCATTTCCCAGACTATTGCAATTTCTAGATTCACGGACCCCAGTACTCTGTTTCTTTGGTGATACAATCTGTGATAATTCTCATCTAGCAACAGAGAAATTTTCTCAAACTTGGATCAAATATATGAAACACCTTATTGATTATATTAGTTACTTTTCTACTTCTATGAAAAAACTCCGTGGCAAAGGCAGTTTATAGAAGTACACATTTAATTTCAGAGGGTTGAACGGCAAAAGCATGGTGCCAGGAACAACTGAGAGCTCACACCTTGACCTACAAGCAGGAAGAAGATAGAGAACACTGGCGATGACATGAGTTTTTGGAATTTCAAAGCCTGCTCCCAGTAACATGCCTCCTCCAACAAAGCTGTAACTCATTATCTTTCTCAAACAGTTCAACCCATTGAAGACCAAGTATTTAAATATGTGAGCCTATGGGGTCCATTATCATTTAAGCCAGCACATTGATTATCCTTCTTTATTTCTCATGCGCACACTGAATCATGTTACTTGGATAGGTATATCAATTTCCAGGAATTTATCCTTATAATGAATTATCACCCTTAGGGACAGGTGCAATCTCTCCTTTAACTCTTACTTAGAGAGTATCACAACAAATGTGCCAATTGGAGGATGTTGAAAAGCCACAGTCAACACCAAGAAAGAGGCCACACATTATGAAACAACTCCATTTAACAAAAGTATTTATGTTTCACAAGGCTAGAGACATCCAGCATCTAATGGAGAAAATCTAAAGGGGGCCCAGTCTGAAATAATCAACCTCACCCTGCTCTTCTCTCACATAGAATGCCTGTTTTGGGGAAAGTCAGACCAAAAACTGTAATTTATTCTATATTGTAAGTCATCATGGTTCTCTATTCTGTCCATTTATGCTTGCAGTGGCCTTGTAGAATGAGTTCTGGTACTATTTCCAGATCTAGATGATCTTTTTAAAAGTCATTGGTTTAAAGAGGAGTTCCAATTTCTGCCTGACATAGGGGTACTCCAGGACTCTTGACTCTGAAATCCCAAGTGATTTTCATTGGAGGTGTTCCTTTTCCTGGCTCCCCAGTATTCCCCAGCTCTTTCTCAATGAAAAAAGAAATGGAGTTGCTCTATTACGTGGTTTTGCTCCTGTATTACAGATTGTTTGGCCTCTGCTTTGAAAGAACTTTCTGTTCTGTTTTGTTCTCTTTCACGACCCAAATGCTGTCTCATTCAATGGCGCCTTTCAGCTCAGCTCAGCTTAGTTTAGTTCAGTTCAGGTCAGTCATACTTAGTTATTTAATGTACTGTGGTGTCTCATTTATTTCAGAGCTCTGTCAGAATAGATAATATGAGCTCTACTTTAGTCAAAAAGTCCTCATGGCTGTTCTAAAAAAGGGTTGTGATGATGTTTATAACCCTATGAAAAGAAGAAATTGATGCATTATTATAACCAAGCAATGTTTCTTTATGTTTTAGGCTCCAGGAGAAATGATCAATTACTGTGCTCTATATTATAATGCCATTTTACAATTAGAGTTGGTTTCCAAGGCTTGGGGAAAAGGGAAATATATTAAGCCTACACAGCAAACTCTATTTTCCTACCTTTCAACATTCACTTAAGAAAGTTTCTTCTAAGCACTTGCATATTCTACCTTGTTTGTGCCAAATGGTGGTATCTAAATTACTGCAATTGTTTTATGTCTCCATTTGTCTCTAAAATTGGATGAGCCAAGACTTCATTTGCCTCAGAATTCCCGAAAAAAAGAAAGATAAACAACAGACAGCCTGTCCTTAGAACCTCTCCTTCTATACCGCTTGGATGCTTAAAAATTGTCCTTAAAGGGTTGTCTTTGCTCCAACACCTTGACATCTGTTGTTTGCTCCACCTTTCACACTAGCATCATAGATCCCATAGCAACAAGTGGACAACAGGAAGTGGAGACAAACCTGGTGAATCAGCATGACTTTAGATAAAATTGTTTAGAGACAAGGAACATGAGGCATTCAAAATAAACTCAAGTTATCCGTGGTAGAACATGCTTGTGATTCAAACAATGACACACTGTATTACAGGCAGTGGAGATCTCCCCATGTCCACTCACACCATGCTAGATACCAGAGAGACAGAGAGCTGCAGCAAACATGTAAAGGCACAGCAGAGGCAGAAGACATTCTGGGGTCTGCAGTCCCATGGCCTTGCCTAAATGAGATTGGCACATCAGAGGATTCCCTTCTGGTGGGCTGACATCTGAACTTCAATTGCAACTTGCTGCTCCTCTGGCATGGTCAATGACAGTTCTTGTCCTCAGTGTGATAAGTGAGGTTGGGGTAGATATCGTCTCTATAAAAAAAAGTACTAGAGAGCCTGAAACCAAAACAAGGTAGAGAACTGGGGAAATGAAAGCCAGCTTCGTGGGAAGATACTTCCTTTTCCTGTGGTGCTGAAGAAATGGCCATCATGTGATGGGGAGAACTAGATTCCCTAGGCCACACATTGTATTGCTTGTCCATATGGCCAGACACTCCGGCCCTGCTGCTAAGCACAGTTGTGTAGCCACTGGAAGGAGATGCCATGACTATTGCCTTCACTGCCCTGCTCTATCTTGGTGAGATATCAATAGTGGACAGGGATACTGTGATCTGGTGGTGGTGGTGAACATGCCTCAAAGCTAGACCCCGATTCATCAGGAAACCCTAGGGGTGCAGAAACTTCTGGAGAGGGGAGGATCTTCTCTGATTTGAGGGGCAAAGGTCACACAGAAAATTCTCTTCCAGGGCTGAGCCTGATCCCCATGACCCATGTACCAGCAGGTGAGTGTGGCTAATGATGCTTCTTCTTCTGTAGATCAGGAGCAAATCCTCAACCAGGGGTTGGGGGGGTGATGTAGGAGGGTCATCTGTGTATGTGTTACTTTCATTGGTTAATAAAGAAACTGCCTTGGCCCCTTTTGATANAATGAATACAATTTGTGTGTTGTTATTTCGGGGTATAAGCTAGCCGTGCGGGAGCTGGGCTGGATGAAAATCAGGGCCCGCTCCCCTTATTACTACAGGGGGGGATAAAGAATTACAGATGTGTACTACTCTTGGTTCATTCTCAGAGTGTTTTGGGACTGAGGGATGAGATTAGCGTGCCTATGCTCTGTGATCAAACTGCTGATTTCCTTGCAGAAATTATGGGCAAACCCACACTCAGAGCTCAGCCAGGCTCCGTGATGCCCAGCGGCATGCAACTGACCATTTCATGTGAGGGAACCTCTAGTGCCCAGGAATATTATCTCTATAAAGAGGGCAGTCCAGATCCCTGGCAACGACAGGGCCCTCTGGAGCATGGGAACAAGGCCGAGTTCTTCTTCCCGTCCTTTCATCAGAACCTTGCAGGGAGATATCGCTGTTACTATAGGACCCACATTGGCTGGTCAGAGCGCAGTGACTTTCTGGACTTGATGGTGACAGGTAAGTGAAAACCCAGTTTCTCCATTCCAAGGTTCTGTCCTCAGGAGAGTATCTTTCCTTTGCTTTGAAAAGTCCCAATTCTGGAGGGTAAATCCCGAGGTGCTTGTTCTTTTAACAGGATGCCATCTTCTTCTCTAGGATTCTACAGAAAACCCAGTCTATCAGCCCTGCCCAGCCCAGTGGTGAGATTTGGAGGAAATGTAACTCTCGAGTGTATATCACAGCTTGGATATGATGGGTTTTCTCTGACTAAGGAAGAACAACAGAAAATCTCTTGGACCCTAGACTCACAGTACATATACTCTAAAAGCGATTTCCGGGCACTGTTCTCTGTAGGTCCTCTGACTTCCGGACATAGGAGGACATTCAGATGCTATGGCTATTACTTGAGTAAACCCCAGGTGTGGTCAGAACCCAGTGATCCTCTGGAGCTCCTGGTCACAGGTGAGGAAGCCCAGCTTGTGTACTGAAAGATAGTTCATCTGACAAAATACCTAGGGATCGGGGACTCTGAATCCCATTGACACAAAGCACGAAGACAGTGAGACCCAAGACAATGAAACTGAAAGAGGGTACTGAGAGTGAAATATGAGTTGTCTAGGAGACGGGCGGGTCTTTCTGTGACTCTAGTGTTCCTTCTGCTATTCAAGGATCAGCTCAATGTTCTTCATATAATCCCGTAATAGATGGATACATATGTATATGATAGTTGTATGTTATATGCATTATATATGATTTTATATACCTGTGAATCCAGATACTCATTGGAGAGAAAACATGGTATTTATCTTTCTAATTTCTATTTATGTGGTTTAATATATTGATCTCCATTTGCAGCCAGGTTTTAAAATTTTTCCTGCACAAATAATTTTTCCTTCAAATAAGTAAATCTAAAATTGCAAGGTTACAATTGACTTATTCATATACAAGTATAATATTATTTTGTTATGTTCACATGTATTTATAATTACAGAAATCCATCTACAATTTTATATGGTTATATATATAAATGTATCTTATTAATATGTAAATGTTACATTTAAATCATTTCTATCTTTTCCATTCTTCCTCTCACTCTTTCTGTGTTTTTCAAACCCTTTTAAATTTGGTCTCTGATTTTAACTGTTGTTCTTATACACAACACACACAAGCACACAAACACATAAATGCACATCTTATAGCCTAGCTTGAGATTCTTTTGATTCTTCCACTTTCTACCCTTGTCTCTAAACGATTTTATCTAAAGACCTCACAGATTTACCATGTGGTTTGTCTCCACTTCCTATTGTCCACTAGTTTCTATCTGATTTTGTTAGTTTGATCTGATCCCAGGATATACAGATGAACAAGAGACTATAGAATCCAGGTAGTCAATATTTTGGTCTTCTTTAAGCAACCATACTTTTGAAATTTCATGGGTGTAGCTTCCCTCTCTTCCCTAGAAGTCTCTATTGTATAGTAGGAATCTTGTTCCTCTGGCTGTTGTAAACTTTCTATCTCTCTTCCTCAATGTTCCCTATATTTTATATACACAGTGTGTGTTGTAGGAGTACTCATTTGGACTGGGCACACCAAGCCATCTTATTTCTGTTTTGACCAGTTGTGGATTTTTATAATCATCCTCATCTGTAGAAAAAGATGCTTCTTTAATAAGGAGACAGAGCTAAACTTACTTGTGGGTATAAGGATAAGCACTTAGAATGAAGTCAGAAATCACATTGGTTTAGGAACATGGCAGTATTGGTTTCTAATCTAGAGTCCATAACCTCTCCAAACATGGGTACAAGTAATATATTTTACATCAATGTTGGTGTCCTATTCTTTGATGATTTAGCTTAGCTACTTATCAGAACATATCTGCTTCATGTATATTGTGGACACATCTTTAAGTTCTTGTTGGTTGCATTGTTTGTGCTACTAATTATGTAATGATTAGAGGGTGAGATGTTAAACAGAAGCATCATGGAACTGGGTGACTTGAATGAAGACAGAGAACCCAGACTGTCATTATTTCGTGCAACGCATATTCATGGAGCCCAAGGACAAGACTGTTTCTGATCTTGGGATCTCAGCCAGTGAATGAGAGCAAACCAATTTCCAGGGGAATTAGCTTCCAGGATTCTATTCTACAGCAGTGCTGGGATCAAAGGAAGGCTGCTTTATTTTAAACTGGGAGGCTGTATTGTTCCGTCTTGGCTTTCTGAAAAACAAAACACTCGCTTCTAAAGAAGTACCTTAGCTACAAGTTCTGAACTCAGAGCATAATTAGGGTTCAGAAATCAGGCAAGAGCCCAGGAGAAAGCCTGTTATAGCAGAGAAATGGTTTGTTTCAGATCTTCATTATGTTATGTGGTGAGTATAATATGCATTTCTGGGAAATAAAAATACACAACTTCACAAAAGAATCAGTTTTCTTGAGCACTTCACACATTGATCATGCCTTTGTTTCTCAGGAGTGCCTGAGACCACCAGCCAACCACAAAACATGTCAGAAGCTACAATAGGTGAGTAAGGAAAATTCTGGTTTTGGCATGGACACCAAAGGCCAAAATGTATCCACATGAGGGAGCTACTAAGAGTGGAAATACAGTTATGTTCTGGTGGCTTTGGATGGCCCTGACCTGTTTGTCCACAATCTCCAGCCTCACAGCCCCAAGATCACACAGTGGAGAACATCATTCGGATGGGCATTTCTGGTTTGATTCTCATAGTACTTGGAATTTTGCTGTTTGAGGCTTGCCACAGCCAGAGAAGACCTTGACTGCATCCTAGAAGTGAAGTCTAGAGATGGCAACAGGCTTGCATTGTTACTACTTCTGATAAATAAATTTGTGGATATTTGCTGTTTTCTTTTTACAAGAAAATTCAATGTTTAATATTGAGAATCACTTGTGAGGAAAGATCCAGGAATCACATGTGTTTTGGATGCAGGAAAGCACCTAAATGTTGGGTTGGAGAGCTCTTCCATCACCAGGGCAGGGAACCCTGACTGCTCTTTGGACTGGAAATGGAGGGGGTGGGGGAGGGGGNTGAGGTGGAAATTTTTAATAATAATAATAACAACAACAATAATAATAAAGTAGTTTAGTGTCCACGGTAAATTGGAAGGGAAAATGGAGAGAACTCCTATACTGTCTTCTTGCATGTGAGTATAGACTATGAATGTCAACAGCACCCACCCCAAGGGTACTCTTTGCTTATTCTCTTTTAAGTTTAAGTGTTTTGCCTGTATGTATGTGTTTGTGTTTATGCTGGGTGCTCACGGAGCCCGGAAGAGCATGTCAGATCCCCAGAAATGGATTCACAGACAACTGTGAGCTGCCGTGTGGATGCCAAATGCTCTTAGCTGCTGAGCTATCTCTCCAACCCCCCCACAGTACTCTCACTACAGCTGATGAATAAACATTGCCAAATTCTCATAAAAAATACATATGAGTATTATCCTTCTAAGTTATTACTGTAACTTCCTGAGACCCTGATGAGTTCTTATTGGAACATATTGGTACACAATTCAATGTCTACAATACAGTTTTCTTTTCTATACCTGAGCATTTCGTTTTACCTCCTCTAGCATTTAGTGGCACAGAAAACAGCTTTGTCATCATCAGAGGATGAGCAGGTGAAGTTACCTGATGCTGAAATTATATCTTTCAAAATTATCAGATAAGTTAACCAGGTTTCTTTATAATGATAGAGTGTCAATGGTCAAGTTATAGAAACAGAAAGTGAGCAGATACATTTTAAGGGGAAAATAAAGCTTGAGATTGGTATTTTTGTTGTAAATCAGTAGATATTGAGATGGAGCTAATACCTTAGTTTATGTATGTGAGTTGCTGGCTGTTCTCCTGCCAGGGGTGGGTACAGTGTGCTTTTAAACTGAAACTGTGTAATTGGACTTCCCTTTGGATTGTTATCTCACAAATAATGACTTATAGAGACTTATTATTAACTATGCAGGCTTGATGATTGGTGTGTCCCACTAGTCTTATAACTTATATTAAGCCATATTTTTATTAATCTACCTATTACCACAAGAATTTTATCTCTCTCCCATTATGTGTGTTCAACTCATTCTACATCTTGATGACATCTCCTGCATTCCTCAATTATTTCCTCTTCTTCTCTTTGCCTGGAAGTCCAGCCTATCTCTCCTGCCTACATTTTGGCTGTTCAAGTTTTATTATACCCATCATAGCAATACATCTTTATACAGTGCACAAATGTCCCACACCATTTCCCAAATTTATTTTGTCTAAATCAAAGGAAAGGCTTTCAACTCTAATACAATAAAATTATATACAATAAGAACAACTATCAAGGAAGAATTACATTTACAACATCCAGTCTACTTGTATTTGAAAAATTTGGAGAAACTATTCTATTATCTCTCTTATCTTGATGAGTACAAAGTTTTATACCTAATCTGTCTTCTATTATAACTTAGATTACCATCCTAAAAATATCTTTTTAGATTTAAAATATTTTCTTAGATTAAACAACTTAAGTTTTTATGTTTTTCAATCATAAACTTTTCAACTTTTATGTAAGTTATTTTTTTCTGAATTTGCTAGCAAGGAAAACTATACATATAACTATCTGGTTTTCAATCCTCATTAGAAACCCAAGAAGAAGAAAATATTACCTGAGTAAATAGAAAGTGCAGGGCAAAGAACTCCCAAACTATAGAAACAATTGAGATATTTGGCTTCCTAGACAGTCACCCCAAGATCCCTTTACAATATTGGGGCATCCATCCTCAGCTGACAGGTTTAGAATATCTGACAGACTTTTCTGTGAAACAGATAGTTCTTCATTCTTTATTGTATTGGCAAATTTTGGCAGTTGCCTTCTTTTGTGTCCTGCTTGTCCAATTTGGATAGCACACTGTCAGCAGATGAGACAATGGCTTTCTTACCCTGTGGATATCTTGTTACAATAAAACCCAAACTCCATATGTAGGTTCTTCAATGCTCTTCATCCTTTTTTGAAGTAAACTGGTACTTCCAGGAGCAGACATGCCTCACTGTCATAAAAAGCCTTAGATTATTAAAATATCTTAAATGAAAAAAATCTTAAATGATATATTCTTAGATTTATGAAGTGTTTGAAGACTAACTATTAATCTAAAATATGTCTTTGTTTAACTTTAAGACATATTTAATATGACTACAAGTCTGATTATTGTATATGGTTAAATATTAACCTGTAATTCTTAATTATTCATTACAGTTTTTAAAATGTTGCATAGGTACAATACCTTAAAGAAGAGTAGAAATATATACACAACATAACAAGGTAATTTTCAATTTGTATCAATATATAAAAGTCTATACCAATGTAAAATATTTGAGACTAGTATTTGAATTTTAGTCTAAAAGTGTATTCAATAATCTACCTTTTATCCTATTATTGCCATATACTGCCTTTTTTCTTTTCAGAAAGAGATCTTTGAATACACCTCCCTTGCATAGTTTCCTCCCTTACCATGACCAGTAATAATTTACATTCAACTCCCAAAATGATGTCAAACATCCACAAACCACTGAATGACCAGAAACCACCTACCCCGCCTCTTGGAAATACAGGCATTGTGTTCTCTAGATGGCTTCCTGTTATCTGAGGATGATGGATCTTTAGCAGTCCCTAAGAAAATTAAGATAACGGTCAAGTCCTGAGAGAACTACTAGCTATTGTCTATCTCAGTGTGATGGGGAGATGTAGGATTTATCTGAAGTATGACTTGAGTTGTCTGTGAGGCTGAACCCTCTCACCTAGCAGATTTGACGTTGTTCTAGAAGCAGAATTTTGAGGAAACTGCAACAGAGGCAGTCTGAAAGGCTGGATTACCTGTGCTATTTCTCTTTTTGGTGTCTTATATTTTTGTTTTAAAAACACACAAGCGCCCCTTTGTTACAATAGCCTGCAGGCAGCAAGGCAGACCCTTTGTCTGCGAGGTTCCCTGGTCAGTAAGGGCACCAATCCTTTAGCAAGCTCATCCATCTGAGGGGTTAGTGCATTCCTGACCCGTGAAAAAGGACATCAATAGCTTGCCTGCAGC